>JAXGGA010012459.1:0-38635 GCA_038373865.1 Uloborus plumipes
TAACGTTAACATCACTGCTGTTACAGCAGGATAAGATCATTGATTTACGTTGAAATAACTATCACAAGGAATGACGATTTCATTTGGGCTCCATAAAACTTTAAGGGCCCTGCTACACATCAGCGTAAAACGCGACCGAAACCGAAGGCAGAAACCGAAAATCCGGGTAGTTTCCATAGAAACGCTATGTAATCCATTTTACGTTTCTGCTTTATTTTTCTGCTTTACGTCAATGTGGAGCAGGGTCCTAAGGGCTATTCACATTACGACTATTCCGTCCGGACAAAGTGGTTTTTCGGACGTGACGGACGGAGGTGAACAATTTCGAGCATTCGCATTAGGTCCGTCCGAAAGGGCGAGAGCCAATGAAATCGCAACCGAAAAACGACATCAAGAATTCTAGAACGGTGACGAAAGCCAATAACTTAGCCTGCTGTATGACAACAACTTCCGAAAACCAGTTTCGCAGCGAAAAATTCGGCCCGGACGGCCGGATCGGTCGTTATGTCACTAGTGCTTTATTCGAAGAAAAACTATAGATGACACGCGTTTGTGTGCTAAGGACTCTGAGGTTGCTCATTCCCGACGAAAATGATGTTGGTGTAGAGGTTTTGTCTTTATACCCCTCCCTCTATATAGCTCTGATTTAGACTCTAATATCTTCGTTATGTCTCCAAAGTCGAAAAAATACCTCCGGGATTGATGGCGTTTACTTCTTTTAGAGACAAAGGCAAAATATCAGGAAGACGGGCCCCGCTGGCGTTGTGGTAGAGAGTTCGTTTTCTATAGCCGGGAGTGTAGGTTCAAATCCCTCCTCGCTCATGGATGATCTGACTTCCTTTCTGTGTGTTGCAAATATTTGTTGCTGTGGTGTAATGTATGTCAATAAACATTGGAAATCTTGGTCTGCTTCATTCGTGCCTTCTGCTTCATTCGTCCTCTGCTCCATTCTTACTGCTGGGGTATAAGACACCATGTGTGGGTTAGGCAGAGACCTCTAAATCACCAAATCAAACCAAACCAAAGCTCCGGAGACGATTTTTATGGATATGTCTAAAAATGGCTTCTCAAGTTGTCCTTGAAAACAGGTGACGATCTGACAGGTTGATTCCATGCAATACAGACCGATTTGAAAAGTGCCAGCAACGTTTCAAGGATTGTTTTACATAGTTTTGTTTTAGTAATTTGTGATATTTATTAAAAAAGCCCAAATAGCCCGTAATCAATCAAATACGTCAAAAGTGAGTGCATTTAACTCAAAGTAATATTTAATTATACAAAATATGCCTCCTTCTTGCAAAAGAAGGGAAAGCAATAACAATTTATAGTGTTTTAACATAACTAAATTGTATAGGATTCAATAATTTTAATGGGCATTTCTCCACCCCCCCCCCTCTCCGCAATGTTTGATGAACAAAGCACACTGTAAAAAATGAATGTTGTTTTTACAGTATAATACAGCTAAATTTTACGCCAATAAACTGCAAAATTGCTAGTTTAACAGTTTATGACTGTGCAATTTACAGTTTTAAACTGGAACCTCGACTGCCAGTATTGTACTGTAAAAAAAAAACAGTTCATTTCTTGCAGTGCACAACAGCGTGAATTTAAAAAAGTTTCCGCTTTTCTGTGAGAAAAAAAATAGCACTCTACCAAGCTATATATAAATATATTAAGTAAACCTTCTAAGGTGAAAAATATATTTGTGAGTCCTGTCCGCCCCCCCCCTTTTTTTATTACCATATAAAATTCATATTTCTAACTACAAAACTTTACTTCAAGTGCAAGAATTCTGCTATGAAATCATCTGTTCTAAGCAGATTTTCCTTGAGTAGCAATACAGAAGTTCCGCTCCCTTTTCTTAGAAGAAATCCCATGATACTCAGAAAACCTTTTTGAAAAACAACAAATGCCTTCTGAACGGAGATAAAAAGCTTTGCCTTTGTATTTGCATTTTTTATCGCTTATGATGATTCACGTTAAGAATATACGGCTTAGAAGAAAAATAAACCAATTTATATAACTATGAATATTTAAAATACCTAAATGAACCACAGTTAGCTTTTATTCACCCCCCCCCCTCAAAAAAAACTTTTAAAAACTGTCCTTTAATCCTATGAAGGAACTTGGCAGATTATAATGATGGTCTAGAGCTCCCTTAGCCACAATTCGTGAAAGGTAAGTTTTTTTGTGGACATTTTTTGACAGCATACAAATACTGAAATTCACAAATTGGCTTATTGTAATAATTGACGAAAAGTAGTTAGTAAATTAGGTATAAGGATTTTCATTGTAGAAATGCTTTGAACTGATGAAAAATCAAACAATTTATATCAGTGGTCTGACCTTTTTTAATCGCGACCCCTACCTCAAATTAATATGAATCTCAGTGGCTAAATTTAAAACTTTAAAACTGTTTGATTTTCTTCCAGCTAAAGTAAGAACATAAGGAAAATGAAGAAAAAATACAATACAAGATTAATTTTTTTCAATTTTACATCATTGTGCTATTAATGAGAAGTTTCTATTTGATTTTTATATGCCAATTTCTAGCAGTTAGGCTCCAACATTAGCAACAACCATTCCTAACACCCAATGATAAGGATCGGTTGCTTTGTAAGGACACCTTTAGATCCGTATAGGACAGCTTTAGATTCGTAACATTGCATACAAGAACGGACCACCAAGATCAACTTTGCAGGTATCATATGGTTTGCTGGGTGTACGCTGGTACTCTATAGATAGATATAATGGAATTTAGGAAAAAAGGTTCTAAAAGGATAACTGCTATTTTTAGCAGTTCAGACTCATGTTTTTTATTAAATAATATAATAATAAAAATATTCCTGCTTACACTTAAAAAACAAACTTCCGAAACATTTCTGGAAAATAATGGGCTAATTTATGCCAGTAACACATGTCTAGAAAACATCCGGAAAGCTTTCCGTTAAAAGTCAGTAACCTTCGTGAAGAATTTAGAAATCTTCCGAATAAAATCCAGTCACGTTACTGCAAAAAATTAGACAGATATCAAACTTAGATAGGTTTACAGTAACAAAATTTTGATACAGTATACTGCTTACTTGAAATGTGCTGCTTCAGTTTTTTCGCAAGCAAAAACGAAACTACTCATGTATTTGGATCGCTGTCAAGGCCTATATGATATAATCTTCACATTTCCCATCACACATGCATCATAAGCTCCCTCTTAACCCTTTAGTGGCCCCTTTATTTCTTGTAATTTGTACTGTTTACGAATATATTTTACAAATATATTTAGTATATACTAAATTTATTTAGTAAATTCTACAATCTACTAAAGGAATTGAGTATTAAAGGTGATTACATTAGGTAAAAGATAGTACCTTGAACATTTAAAATAATTGATGAAATTGGTGGTAAGTACTACCTTACTACCACGGCGTTATAAAGGGTTAATGGATCTTTTGTTAACTTAAAAAAAAGTTATTCTTTACTAGTCAGCGTAAGTATTTTGGTAGCAATGTTTCCCCTTTCACGCGTTACCAAATGCATTTATTTCCCTAAATTGATAGCAAACAGACTTCTTTAATTTGTCAGCTCAAAGAAAGCACTAAATCTGAATACTTTTCCATGGACTACGAATTTTTCATATGCGGTAAAGCATCATTAATCCGAACGCCGTTAAACCAAACTTTGCCTAGTTCGTACACTGTAAAAAATGAATTTTGCCGCAATAAACTGTAAAACTACTAACTTTACGGTAAGAAACTGTAAAATTGCTAGTTTTACAGTTTATTACTGTATGTTTTAGCTTTAAATTGGAACCTCAACTGTCAGTATTATAGTGTAAAAACAACTATTAATTTTTTGCAGTGTACTCTTTTTGTCGGTTAGGTCAGTATTCTCTAAAGGGCCACCGTCCAGGTAACACTTTCTATTTTTATAACTTTGAAAAATCGAAATCATGTTTTATACAATATTCTGTTGACATCAAATTATACTATTTATTTAGATTTCAGACGTTTGTTTTCAATTTAAAAACTTTATATTAAGATATCAATCAATTCTTTTTAAACTTACCTAGTCTTTAAAAATGTATGCGCGATGGAATGTTTCCCTAATATTTCTTAAGTGAGGGATATTAGATATCGAAACTTTCAGACATTACCCCCAACTTTTAATCTTGTAAGTGCCCGATGGATCAAACCAAAATTGTTCAGCTTATGATCCTCCGAGTATTAAATGGCTTTTGAGAGGTTTCCAGTGAGGAGTTCTGAACCGGAGTAATTTCATTTGAATTACTTCCCTTGTTACGGTGAAATTCTGGGTTTCATTTCGAGGAGGATTTAATATGCAGGTTCGCCGAAGTGAATTGGCTTCAAATAATGGAAACTGCAATTTCATTTTATGAAATTTATTGCAAGTATTCTATTAGGTGCCTGGTAACAACATATATTTTTATGCTATTATTTCGCTATTTGATACGCTTTGTCAGAAAGAAAAAGCATTTTAGCTTTGGTTGCATATTAAAAAGAAGTATAGTGTCACAAATCAATAATACAGTGAATTACAGTGAAGTTAAGCCCTACCCAAATTAAGGTTTGCCACAAAAGACAAATTTTCTACCTTATAGGTTTTTGGAAGGCAGTTTTTATTTATTAGTTTAAAGTTTTAAAACTAACTTGCTGCCAGGGTAGTACTTATTAATTTGTAACTTTGTTTATTAAAATCTTGGATCTATGTAAAACATTTTACTGAAAAAAAGTTTTATATAACATGTACTTATATAAATTAAAACTAATGAAGCCTGGAAAATTTCGAATCTATCGGTACCTGGTTCGACTTTCAGTTCATTGGCGTTCATGAGAAAGAAGCAGGACATATAAAGGTAGATAGAAATATCCTCAGTTTTTATTATAAGTCGATTTCAGTATTGTTAGCTTTGTGTTTCAGGGGGTAATTGTTGCTTTTAGCCCTAGTACTATAATAATTCTTGTAGTTGTAGATCATCAATGTAGCATTTTTAGCTTGAATTTTTAAAAGAGGTAGTTGATAGTTTTAGCATTAATTCATTTTGAATTTTAGGCATGGACTTAAGATATAATATTTATATTAGTAATAATAAGCTAAAATGAATAATTTTTTCTTGTAGTTTTAAACCTGGAATCAGTTAGGAGAATTAGAATTAAAAAAAAAATATTTGTGCATGTTTAAGAAGCATAACTTGCACAGGAAAATTCATCGCTCGGCTGTTGATAAACTTTCCTCTAAAATCATTATGAAATATCACACACTATCAATTTTTGTACTGCAGTAGACTATCCAAGGAACAAATATACATTAACATGTAGAAATTAAGTTCATACTTAAATTTGTTACGCCACGTTTCTCTAAGTTGGGGTAGTTCGGCTTGCAGTAGCTAAGCTAAGTGCTGTAACATAGTGTTACAAATATTGTAATATAAGTGGTTTTATTCATTTATTTATTTTTTTTTAATTGAAAAAAAAATAAAAAACCAACAGATTTTTGAAAACATTTAGTTAAGATAGAATCCAGGTGAAATATATCATCTGCCCTTCCTGTATTATAATTTTTCAGCAAATGACGAAAAATAGATGAAAACACTACTTGTAAAACTTAATGTTAGTTAAAACTCTTGTCTCTGTTTTCCAAACCACACAGATAGTGTAATAATAAAATTATTAAATAAGTAAAAATTGAAAGAGAACAATGAAATATTTTTTGACACATAAGTTATTTTTTTTCGTCTCCCCGTTATAGAAATGTAATTCTTGAAGTTGGGAAACATTTTAAAAAAGTCACCAGATTTAGCCAGAAATGAAAGGTTATGGAAAGAGTGATCAGATAGTATATATCCAAAATATTACTCAAGCTATTTTAACATTTTCAGTTATTTTTTAGGTTCCAGTTTCTAGTGTAACGGGATACAATTTTCTATGCTTGGTACTAGCCATTACTAACCATTACTAAGCATACGCTGCTCAAAGAATTTGTTGCACTAAATATTTAAGTACAAAAAATATTTCCGGTGACGCAAATTTCTATGCTTCATTAACCTATTTATGCCCAAGTTTTTTTTAACATTTTTTTTTCATTTTTTAGCTGCTTAAAACTCTTACTTGGAATGGTTTACATGCATTTTAGGCTTAAAATAGTTCGCCGTTGCAACATTTATTAAGTTATTTAACTCCTGTTTATGGGATATTTTGCAGATATGTGAGCAAAATACGACCTTATTTGATTTTATTTTTGCAGAGTAACATTACAGAAGGCATCTGTGATCCATTTTAAGCAAATCATTTTAAAATAGTTTAATTTTATGAAAAATTAGTTCGCGAAAAAAGAAATTACTTTCTGTGGCTACCCATGCTGGATCGTTGCTTGACTGATTTGTCCAAAAATAGCTGTCAATAAATAAACTCTGATGTCCAAATAGTGGTTCTATCTGATTTTCTCAAGAAGGACTACTTAACTTGTGAAAAACAGCTTTAGTACAAGGATATACCCATTACAGTTTTTTGTATGCAGTAACTAACAAGCGTCCCGTTTCAGGACACTGGGCATAAATGGGTTAATTAATTTTGTTTCGTGCCGTAAGTATCAATAATACTCCTCTTAGTGGAAGGATGTATTTGATAATACATCCTTTTATTGCTAAAGCAAATGAAATACCTCTCTGACAGTCGTTATCTCGCGTGTAGTTATAATGCTTTCTTGACACACGGAAAGGTCACGTAGACACATGCATGATAAAATAATATGGAACTGCTAATCTGTTTTTAAGAAAAAATGAATAGTACTGGTATATTTTTTTACAAAGTAAATATTTCTCTCTTTACAAGTTAAAGTTTTCTACGAACGAATTAAGATTGTATTTTTGCCACTATAACGCATGAACTTTCCTATTGTTCCTGGAACTTTCATATTGGCCCCACGAATTGCCCCCTCCCCCTAGAACGATGGTCAGATTAATGGGAAACTCTCAAAAAAGGGGGAGGGGGTGTAAAAAGATTCTTAAAAAATCCAATAACGAAGTTTGCGCCTTGAAGGTTCTCGTCCTCGCCTTACGCACAAAAACGCTATTAATGATTCAAGATTTTGCAGTGAAACTTGCCAAGAGGTATTTTGAAATTATGTTTACTTCTGTTTTAGTAAATGTATTTCCCATTTTTTCCCCTGTAGGTGTCAAATGATCCCTGTCATTATTTCTAGGTATAACCCCTTAAGTTTGGTGTCATTTTATAAAAACTCCTATATTCTCACACAGGACAGTGCTTTAGGAAGACTCAAGAAAGAAAAATTGTGTCTAAGAAAATATAGAGGTGCAGTTAACAAAAAATGTCTTCATGGGTTCAAAATAGCCCCTTTCGTAATTCCAGCTTTAATCATAAATACTAAAATCATATTTTGAGTTGTATATTAATCGAAAGGAAAAAAAAATCTCCAGGAACACTGTCCTCACACAATGTTCTTATACGCTTCTGATGTGCATATGTTCCCGCTTTAGTGCGTGAATATCTTATTTCATATTTAATTTGAATGTCTGAGTGTAACGTAAACAGGCAATCAGAATAGCTACTAATTTTAAGTTTACAGAAATATCTAAACAAACAATGAATAATAATAAAGAACAGTCAACACTGTATCTCCTCTTTTCGACTAAGTCATACAGCTTGATTCAATTGCTACCCTTGGAATGGATAACGTGTTTGGCAAATAAAATACCTTATTAGCCGCTTCTGCTATAAATGCGATTCTAAGTTTATCTAGTTAAGAATACCCATTCAAAGGAACTGATGCTTAAAATGTAATATAAAGCTGTCACGTGACTAGTTATATATATTGGTCTCAATAACCATGGCGTTTATGAGTTCATATTATTAAATTTTTCGTTCTGAAGTACTAATGGCATTAAATAAAATTGTTAACATTGAAGATTTATAGTTTGTAGTAGATGTGTTATTTTAGTACATTTTGTTATACCTGCTTTGTCGTTGGTTGGAGAAACAAACTTTTTAGTTGTTGCTAAAAAAAAACAAGTATAATATTAACATGAAGTTAATACACTGGTTATCCAAAATTACGGAAAAATCACAAAAATGACGATTACTCAAGAAGTTACTTGTAGATTTTTATTAAACTTGGCCACATTGTACAACACATAGTAAGGTATAAAATAACATAAAAAGAAATTACCAGACAATTATGGTATTATAAAAAATAATGCACTTACAAAATGAACAAATTTGAGGTGCAGTTTGATATTGGGGAAGTACCTTCAATATGGTATATGATCCCCTCTAACAGCAATACAGCAAGAGGAGCGAAGCGTGATGCTGTCAATTATTCGGTCTATCAATTCTACAGGAAGCAAGAGCCACTGATTTTGCAAAGCAGTAGCAAGCGTAGCAAGGGTTTGAGGGGGTGGGTTGAGGTCAGCAATACGTCTCCCTAAAGCGTTCCAAATGTGCTCGAAAGGATTCAAGTCCGGGGAACGAGCTGGCCACTCCATGCGCAGAATTGTAGCGTGCTCCACATAATCGTCTATGATGCGAGCTCGGTGCGGTCTTACTTTATCGTCCAGTAGCAGGAATGCATCACCTATTGCCCCAGCGTATGGGCGAACATAAGTATCAAGGATGTCATCCCTATAAGTTTGAGCATTTACGGTTCCCCTGGGAAAGACAAGGAGGTCTGTGCGTCCACCCAAAGAGATGCCACCCCAAACACAGACACTGCTTCTTCCGTATGCATCTCTTTCGCGAATGTTTGACGGATGATAACGAGTTTCAGGCTCCCTCCATATCAAATGACGCCTACTATCACTTTCTAGACTAAATCTAGACTCATCCGTAAAGAGTACAACCCTCCATAGGTCATGCGTCCCATGAACATGTTGTCGTGCCAACTGCAAACGGTCCCTCCTATGGCGTGATGACAACGGCACATAATTAACTGGTCTTCTCGCATACGGACCACCTTCGTGAAGCCTTCTACGCACGGTAGAAGTTGACACCAACCTTCCGGTGGCTGCAGCCAGGTACGATCTGAGAAGAGTCGGAGTAGCAGATCTACTCCTGGGTGCATATAACCTCAAATATCGGTCATCAGTGCCCGTCGTAGCTGTTGGCCGTCCTTGACTGAACCTTCTGGATACCGAACCTGTGGTTAAAAATTTGCTTCAAAGTCTATGAACCACAGAAGGACTCACATTTAGCCACCTGGCCACTTCTGTTTGACTTTGTCCGACCTCTAGTCTCCCAATGGCTCTGTATCTTAGTTCGGCAGGTAAATGATGCCTAGAAGTCATAGCTACTTGGCTATGTCAGATTTCTTTTGGTAGTATCATGGTGAGATTTATAGTCTTGCTCTTAAACGTGGTTTTTTAAGCTCCCTGAAGATGACGTACTCCGATTGCAGCGCCACTAATTTGCATAACATAGTTTTACTCAGCAACTCTTACTTAGCAACATATCCAACTTTTGTATGATTTGGATTATTTTTCAGGGAGTTATCGCGATTTTTGTGATTTTTCCTTAATTTACGATAACCAGTGTAGTTAATAGTTAACATTTAGTTAACAGATTAATTTTAAGGCTGACCTAAAGAAAGTATAGGTTAGGGGGTATAACAAAGGTAGTGCCAGCAAATAATGTAGGTTTTTGAGGCTTCCTCGATTCACCTTATTAGTTTAAAAGCATTTGAAAACCTTTTTTTTTTACAACCATACAGCGGTGTGCAAATAATTTAATAATTTCTTTTTGGTATGAAAAACTAACTCAATAAATAAACAAAGTGATATCAAATTATTTTTTAAACAGTTTAAAATGGCTTAACTCACAATCAGCCAGGCATTTGTGAGTTTTCTGGAAAGAAATTCTGAGAATTCTAAAAATGGGAAAGCTGATTTATATTCATACCATTTACAGGCATCATTTTAGGATGCATACTTCTTAAATTGTGATTTATCTTATTGCTATCAAATCCTTTTACTTCGCATAAAATAAATAAAACATTTATTTACATTGAGCAATAAACGTAATGGCTCAGTTCGAGCAATAAGAACAAAATCTCTTGCTGAATATAGAAATCAGCGATGCATGACAAATATGATCTGGATTCACATCGCTAATAAACCATCTAGAAAGCCAGTCACGTAGTCAGTGGATATCCCAAAAATATGAACCAGCGTTTGAGCCGTCATCGGTTTTTGTCACGATAGCTTGGCACGTGGCAAAACTTTGAAAAGGTATGTGCGAGGAAGACGTGGATAAGGGGTGGTGTAACATTAATGCTTACCTGGCAGCTGAGGTCTTGCGTGCAGTTATTGGTTTTTCGTGTCTCGTGCAATCGGCACGTACGGTGAGGGATGGCCGATTATTAACTGTCAGGAGGTATGGAGGTTAACGAATACGTTTCTTATCTTTAATTAAGGTCGATAGTGAAGCAAAAAGTACGTTATCATAGCACATTTTTTGCTTTTGAACAGAAAATCCACTATGTTTTCATATTTATTGTTTGATTGTTCTTTCTCTTTATCTAGATATGAACTGAAGAAAACCGAAAGCAAGTTTTTTAAAGGAATTATTTTTAAACTCTAGAATATGCCCTTACCCGTATGCTTTTTCAAATTTATTATATTTGATTTTTTTTTCAGTCCTTTGTATAGTGTATAACTTATATTGCAATGCACATGACACATAACATTATAGAAAAAGTAATAATAAACTCAGAAAAATAACAGCAATGTTACTAGACGAACAGTAAGTTGCAATACACCACCAACTCGTTTATTTCATCCATGGACTGCAGTTTCGTCCTTTTTAGCCCTCGTCAGCATGCAATAGGAAATAAACAAACTGGAGGAAAAAATCCTTTGGTAGAGCAAAGAGAGTCAAAAAAACTGGTAGCTAATGGGAAGTTAGAACACAAGCGAGCGACCGCACTTTGGCACAATACAAAACTCGGGCATAAAGCAGTATGCTGACGAGTGCTAAAAAGCACAAAACTGCAGTCCGTGAATGGATTAAACGAGTTGGTGGTGTATTACATGTTTCTGCCTTAGTAAGCTCGTTTAACTCCTATTCCACGCTGAATTGTGCTTAAAAGCACGAAACTGCAGTCCGTGGATGGAATAAACGAGTTGGTGGTGTATTGCATGTTTCTGCCTCAGTAAGCTCGTTTAATTCCTATTCCATGCTGAATTGTGCTTAAAAGCATGAAACTGCAGTCCGTGGATGAAATAAACAAGTTGGTGGTGTACTCTGCCTTAGTAAACTTGTTTAATTCCTATTCAATGATGGCGTGGGCTTAAAACCACGAAACTGCAGTCCGTGGATGGAATAAACGAGTTGGTGGTGTACTGCATGTTTCTGCCTTAGTAAGCTCGTTTAATTCCTATTCCATGCTGACCTGTGCTTAAAAGAATGAAACTGTATCCCGTGGATGAAATAAACGAGTTATTGCTGTACTCTGCCTTAGTAAACTCGTTTAATTCCTATTCCATGATGACGTGTGCTTAAAGGAACGAAACTGCAGTCCGTGGATGGAATAAACGAGTTGGTGGTGTATTACATGTTTCTGCCTTAGTAAGCTCGTTTAACTCCTATTCCACGCTGAATTGTGCTTAAAAGCACGAAACTGCAGTCCGTGGATGGAATAAATGAGTTGGTGGTGTATTGCATGTTTCTGCCTTAGTAAGCTCGTTTAATTCCTATTCCATGCGGACCTGTGCTTAAAATCACGAAAATGCAGCCCGTGGATGGAATAAACGAGTTGGTGGTGTATTGTATGTTTATGTCTTAGTAAGCTCGTTTAATTCCTATTCCATGCGGACCTGTGCTTAAAATCACGAAACTGCAGTCCGTGGATGGAATAAACGAGTTGGTGGTGTATTGTATGTTTATGTCTTAGTAAGCTCGTTTAATTCCTATTCCATGCGGACCTGTGCTTAAAATCACGAAAATGCAGCCCGTGGATGGAATAAACGAGTTGGTGGTGTATTCTGCCTTAGTAAGCTCGTTTAATTCCTAGGGTCAGGTGAGGTAAAATGTTTCACGGGGTAAAATGGGTCAGGCTCTTTAGAAAATTCCTTAAAAATTGTGTGAACAATATTTTCTGTCTGCCTTGCTATTTTTATGCATAATTGACAACAGGCAACATTTTATATGCAAAAAAAAGGTAAAACTTCCACTTCAAAGTTACAGGTAGTAGCGATTAAGTGTTTTTCTTAAAAGACGCTTTATTGTGATCATCCTAAAAACTTTTGATTTGAAGAAAATTAAATGGAAATACACATCAAGTTTTTAACCTACTGCATAGAGCACATTTTCAAGAATAACTTCCTTAAATGTTGAAGTTAAAACAGCAAAAATAAAATTTTCAGCATATTAAAATGTGCGTGGCGTAAAATGGGTCATTTTTCGCATTCGATTAAGGGCTTAGCATATACTAAGGAGCTAATTATATTTTTTGATTACTAACTTATGTTTTGTTCCCGTGTATGTATGTACTAATTAAAACAAGTAATATATTGCTTTGTCATTCCTTTGATGTACAAATATAGGTTTGGGGTCAAAATGTCGCGGCCGAAATGTCGCGGGCCAAAATGTCGCGGCAAAAATGTCGCGGCAAAAATGTCGCCGAGCCAAAATGTCGCGGGCTAAAATGTCGCGGGACAAAATGTCGCCGGTCCAAAATGTCGCCGAGCCAAAATGTCGCGGGCTAAAATGTCGCGGGCCAAAATGTCGCCGGTCCAAAATGTCGCCGAGCCGAAATGTCGCGGGCTAAAATGCCGCGGGCCAAAATGTCGCCGGTCCAAAATATCGTCTGCCCAAAATGTCGCGGGCCAAAATGTCGCCGGGCCAGAATGTCGCCGGTCAAAAATGTCGCCAGGCCAAAATGTCGCCGGTCAAAAATGTCGCCGGGCCAAAATGTCGCCGGGCCAAAATGTCGCAGTCAAAAATGTCGCCGGGCCAGAATGTCGCCGGTCCAAAATGTCGCCAGTCAAAAAGGTCGCCGGGCCAAAATGTCGCCGGTCCAAAATAACGCCGGTCCGAAAGGCCGCCGGTCCAAAATAACGCCGGTCCGAAAGGCCGCCGGTCCAAAATGTTTCCAGTCCAAAATATAGCCGTTCCTAAATGACACTAAGTGCATAGTACAGATTTAATGTTTCCAGCAATTCACAAATTCAATGCAGCTTAATTATGTAGCTCAATTTTACTAATAAGCTTATCACGATATGATAAATACACCTGTTTAGTAACTTTTTTTAAACGTAACAGTTTAGAAAATTAGCTTAATTTATTAACAAAAATGTAACTAAATTGATTTCTTCTAACGCTTAAATTATTTAAGTACCAAAATAATGCCATAGTTTATTCAGGGCTGTACTAGGGCCCAGGGACGCTAAATTTCTTCCTTTTTAATACGCTTTTATTAGTTTCACATGTGGGTTTGTTTGTTTTTTGTTTGTTTGTTTGTAGGTATGTAACTCTGACAAGGGGACCTTACAGGTTGTCACTCACCGATTTTGATGAGTTTTATATATTATGTAGAGGGACCCACCCTAAGTATTTTAGCAAAAGGATATGCCCCAATGCGCCTTAGTTTCCGAGATATAACGACGATCCAAAGTTCAGCTCGAAGTTATTATAGAGGTACGGTTGAGCAGTGGTCACAACAGCGGCCGTAGCCCAGTGAGCAAGGTCCCCCACTTCGACCGCTGGAGGTCTGGGGATCGAGTCCCGTGACGTATTTTTTTTTTTTTTCTTTAATATCGAAAAAAATTCGATAGTTAATGGAAAATCGTTTAATTATTCATTTTTATTTTTATTTATTCACTAGCTGACCCGGCGAACTCTGTTCCGCCTTAAAGGCAATAAATAAGAAAATTTTTGAATTTATTAAGTTTTTTATTATTAGAAAATACAAAAAAAAAAAAAAAAAAAATAAGTACCTACATTAATCATTCATTATTGTTTCTGTATTTTAGTACATAGGTTGCTCTTCACTAAAGTACCTTGTGTTGCACAACATTTTTTGTTTTATTATCAGGCGCAAAAAGAAACAACACAGCTGGTCTTCCGACCCGTAAACATACCACATATAATTGACCATGGGAGAAACGGTGATATTCTAGATTCAAAACCACAAACTTTTAAGTATTGGCCTTGTGATTTGTTAAAGGTCATGACAAATGCAAGACGGATCGGAAATTGAAGTCTTTTAAATTCAAACGGCATATCGGTTGGGATTATCGGGATCCTAGGAATGAGCAATCGTTTCTGACAGCTTATCACATATAAATGTCAAGGGAAGTAAAGTGTTTGTTTATAATTTATTTCATGAAAAAGTCAAATAACACTCAACGCACCGCTAACTTACAACCTGTTTACTGCGCACCGGTAGCTGCCAGAACGTGTGCGTTATGTCGCTCAGCCATGGAGGTGTCAAAAAAGGCGTAGTAAAAAGGCTTAGTCAATAAGACAGTTTTTCTATTTATGTAAGTGACACACATAAATTATAGCCTATGTCCGTCTCCTGGCTCTAAGCTACCTACCCACCAATTTTTAGCCATATCGGTACAGCCGTTCTTGAGTTATAAGTAATGTAACTAACACGACTTTCTTTTATATATATAGATTTCACGAAAAAGTCAAATAACACTCAATGCACCGCTAACTTACAACCTGTTTACTGCGCACCGGTAGCTGCCAGAATGTGTGCTTTATGTCGCTCAGCCATGGAGGTGTCAAAAAAGGCGTAGTAAAAAGGCTTAGTCAATAAGACAGTTTTTCTATTTATGTAAGTGACACACATAAATTATAGCCTATGTCCGTCTCCTGGCTCTAAGCTCCCTACCCACCAATTTTTAGACATATCGGTACAGCCGTTCTTGAGTTATAAGCAGTGTAACTAACACGACTTTCTTTTTTATATATAGATTTCACGAAAAAGTCAAATAACACTCAACGCACCGCTAACTTACAACCTGTTTACTGCGCACCGGTAGCTGCCAGAATGTGTGCTTTATGTCGCTCAGCCATGGAGGTGTCAAAAAAGGCGTAGTAAAAAGGCTTAGTCAATAAGACAGTTTTTCTATTTATGTAAGTGACACACATAAATTATAGCCTATGTCCGTCTCCTGGCTCTAAGCTACCTACCCACCAATTTTTAGCCATATCGGTACAGCCATTCTTGAGTTATAAATAGTGTAACTAACACGACTTTCTTTTATATATATAAAGATAGAAGATAGAATAGTAGTGAGAAGAACAACCTCTTTAACTGCAGTGCTGGAGCTATCCCATCAAGCGCTCCTACCTCTCAGGCTGAGAAGCGTAAAAACTCTTAAGTGACAATCGTTTCTGACAGCTTATCACATATAAATTTCAAGGGAAGTAATGCGTTTGTTTGTAATTTACTTCACAAAAATGTCAAATAACACTCAACGCACCGCTAACTTACAACCTGTTTGCTGCGCACCGGAAGCTTCCAGAACGTGTGCTTTCTGTCGCTCAGCCATGGAGGTGTCAAAAAAGGCGTAGTAAAAAGGCTTAGTCAATAAGACAGTTTTTCTATTTATGTAACTGACACACATAAATTATAGCCTATGTCCGTCTCCTGGCTCTAAGCTACCTACCCACCAATTTTTAGCCATATCGGTACAGCCGTTCTTGAGTTATAAGCAGTGTAACTAACACGACTTTCTTTTATATATATAGATTTAGAAAATAATTTTTTTTTTTTCAATTTTTAATATTGTTAATTCACGGGACTCGATCCCCAGACCTCCAGCGGTCGGAGTGGGGGACCTTGCTCATTGGGCTACGGCCGCTGTTGTGCCCACTGCTCAACCGTACCTCTGTAACAACTTCGAGCTGAACTTTGGATCGTTATATCTCAAAAACTAAGGCGCATTTAGGAATATATTTTTGCTAAAATACTTAGGGTGGGTCCCTCTACATAATATATAAAACTCATCAAAATCGGTGAGTGATAACCTGTAAGGTCCCCTTGTGAGTCAAAGATAAAATTCACGTTCTTTACAAACGTAAAAGTAATATGTTAAAAACCATTATTATTACTAAAGGCTAAACTATATTGCATGTTGATGCATAATAAGTGCATTTGCCATTAGTTCTGAGTAGGGCATCGATCGTCCACAAAATGCATATTATAAGTGCAAGTAAACTTAGCGGATATTCAACAGTTTTCAAAATCTTCTTTTGAATTTGATTTACTCTAAAAGCGTATTTTTTAGTTTTTTTTTAAGTATATTTAGGATTATTTCTTTTTTTCACACTAAGAAATTAAACAAATAAATTTGCTGTTAAGGCTTTTTTTTTTTGCCTTTTGCAAAAACGGAATACCGTTTAATCACCGCGTAGCCGGCAATTTTCTTCTAGAACATTTTCTTTAAGAGTTATTGGGGACGTTTGAAATCAAATTAGTTCATGTAATTATTGCTTTCTTTGTAACAACTAAGTGGTGGAAGGGGAGGTGAAATTTCAAGAGAAAAAATGGTATTATATTCAACTCCACATTTAAATACTGATTGTAACGAAGGTACAGTACTATGTCTGAGCTGATTAACGCCAGAAATGAATAAGCATCTCTACCTTTAAGATTCTTCTACAAACAAAATTTTGTCTAAATACTTGCATTACTTCTTGATATACATCACTCACAAATAATGAAAAATAAAAAGTTCAATTGCTCTGCTTCCTCGATGATGTGGCGTATCTTCTGAAGGCTTCTTATGGGCCAATTTTTATTTGATTTCGTCTGAACCTTCTTCAGACATAGTAATCACGCTATGCTGAAAACGTTCCATTACATTCTTGCATGTAAAAACTAGGAAGAACTAGCGGCAAAAACCAATCAGCACTGAACCACATATTCGTTGGTATATGTATGTACCGAATTTCATTCCAATTTACGCAGTAAGTTTTGTGCTAGAGTCGCCCCAAAAAATAAACGATAAAATTGAATTCAGCACACATCAGAACGTGTAAATTCTTCCAAATTGACAATTTTTCACTGATCCAATACTTTCTTTTACATATTTTATGAAGAAGAAAATAAAAACACCTCTATCACTTAAATTATATAGACTTGCTTTCGATCATGTAAGAAATTTTAACAAAAACAAATGTCAAACATTGTATATCTGTCTTATTCATTTCACATTTCTTCAACTTCTTTTTTAACACATAAATTTTCCTTTCGATATCAATTAAACTTGACTTGAGCTGCTAATCTATTCGTTTTTAAGTTGGTAGATAGCGAGTCACGGTGAAATAAGCTATTGTAAATAAATAACGGACGCTTGTTTGATAACTATTTGTTTCTTGGAAAACGCTCGAAACGGTTACAAGCCGAAAGGGTAATTTTTTTTTTTTTTAGTATTTTTCAAAAATTTTAGTCCATTCTATCATTAACGCACACGTTCATCGACAGCAATTAGCAATCTTTTGCTAATTTGGTGTAAAAAAGCCTTTTCATATAATTTAATTTTTGGTACTATCAATGTCGGATCTTCTACATTTTTGTCTGACGACATTTGAACTGGCGACATTTTTGCCCGCGACATTTTTGACCGGCGACATTTTGGACACGCGACACTTTGACACGCGACAATTTTGACCGACGACATTTTGAACACGCGACATTTTTGACCGCGACATTTTGGACACGCGACATTTTGGACACGCGACATTTTTGACCGGCGACATTTTTGGCCGGCGACATTTCGGACACGCGACATTTTGGACCGGCGACATTTCGGACACACGACATTTTGAACCGGCGACATTTTGGCCCACGACATTTTGGACCTTCGACATTTTTGCTCGCGACATTTTGGACCGCGACATTTTGGACCGGCGACATTTTAACCAGCGACATTTTAGACCGCGACATTTTGGCCCGGCGACATTTTGGACCGGCGACATTTTGACCAGCGACATTTTAGACCGCGACATTTTGGCCCGGCGACATTTTGGACCGGCGACATTTTGACCCGCGACATTTTGGCCCGCGACATTTTTTCCCAGCGACATTTTGGCCGCGACATTTTGGCCCACGACATTTCGGCCGCGACATTTTGGGCGTATACCACAAATATATAAACTTAGAGTACAAAATAATTAAATTAAATCAAACATCCAAAATTAAAAGTACAGCTTTTCTTTGATGAACTTCCCACAGGAAATGTTGTCAGGAAGTTAAGCAAAAGTCGCTTATTTTCACCAAAGAAAGAAGCCCTCGGTAACCAGATCATGGAAAAACCATCTACAGTGGTGAATTCAAATAATGCAGTTGAAGGAACGACACCAACATCTAAGATCTCAACAACAAGATAGGCCGTTTCTTCAAAATTTGAGCAAGGCGAGTCATCATGTGCTTTATTTTTATGCATATTTAAATTTCTATTATAAGCATACTTTTTACTATATACCAATAACCAAAAGCAAATAAGAAACTTTAAAAGATACCAAAAGAGAAAACTATACACATGCAGAAAGAAACTTGTGAAATTTCAACGAGCTAGACAATGTTGAAAAGATTGAATACTGAAAAAAATCTAAAGAGATAAAAATCAATTAAACTGACACACAGACACAAAACTAAATAAATAATAAATAAACGTTTTCTTTAAGAGAAATTTATAACTCAATCGAAGTGCATTGATAGCAACCTTTAAGAGCAAGAATCTGAGAAACTGTTACGCCTAGCATTATGAAGTGATTCATGAAATCTCAGATTTTCTCATAAAAATTACCAAATGTTTATGATCTTATTGAAAGACCAAATCCAGATTTTTTGGTTCTAAAGTTGAGTTGTTTCATTTTTATGGACCTCTAAAGGTGAAGGTGCGGCATCAAAAATTAAGCGGATTTTCACGACATAGAAGTTGCTATGAGACAAAACTCTTACCAGGAACTGTTGAACTGCAATTTTCTTTATGTATATGGAATATAAAAGGTTGAAACTTTACAAAATAAATGTCAAATTTGTGGTAAGTTGTTTCCGTAAGGTTAGTGAAGGCCCTCAAAATCAGGCATTTTTGACGTTTTTTAGCAGTTTTGAGATCCAAAAACAGCTTGTATATTTAAGTTGCCACGGCAAAAGTAGCGTCGTTTGAAAGGTAAGTGTAAACAATTTCAAATAATGCATAAACAACCGAGGAAAGTTCAATGTGCTTTTAGTTACATCAGGCCGAAATATGAAAAATGTCATATTTGATCGATATTCAAACGGTCATTACTTCCTCTGCCAACAACATATTCAAATATTTTTTTGCCAATGTCATACTCTATTCTTTGTCTTAACAAAACAGTTGAGTCCTATGAGGTGAAATGCTTCAATTTTTTTTATAAAAAATGCACAGGCAAAAACACATTTTTTCGTAAACTTTTGTTTTAACATTTCAAAGGACTCAACTGTTAAGACAAAGAATGACTCTTCTGTTAAGACAAAGAATAGAGTATGACATTGGCAAAAAAAAAAAAAATATGTTGTTGGCAGATGAAGTTATGACCAATTGAATATCGGTAAAATACGATATTTTTATGTTTCGGCCTAAAAGCACGTTGAACTTTCCTCAGTTGTTTATACATTATTTTAAAGTGCTTACACTGGTCTTTCAAACGACACTAGTTTTGCCGTGGCAACTGAAATGTACAAGCTGTCTTTGGATCTCAAAAATGCTGAAAAACGTCAAAAATGTCTTGTTTTGAGGGCCTTCACTGACCTTACGGCAACAACTTACCTCAAATTTAACATTCATTTTGTAAAGTTTGAACTTTCTGTATTCCATATACAAAAATGAAATTGGAGTTCAACAGTTCCCGGTAAGAGTTTTGGCTCACAGCAACTTCTATGTCTTGAAAATCCGCTTAATTTTTGATGCCGCACCTTCACCTTTAGGGATCCATAAAAACTAAACGACTTAATTTTAGAGCAAAACATTCTGGATCTGGTCTTTCAATAAAATAATAAACATTTAGTAATTTTTTGGAAAAAATCTGAGACGTCATGAATCACAGACGTGTCACTCTCTCAGATTCTTGCTCTTAACAGTTGGAAAATGGGAACAAGTTTAATTTTTTAGGAAAATGTCAAAAAAGTATATTTTCATGCCATCCATTCTTCATCACAATGTAGAATAACGTGCAATGAAATTTTAAAATACAGTAAAAGTTTTTTGTTTTCCGAGAGAGATGATGTTAGGAATTATTATTCATTGTAAACAGTACTGGACATTCCTGGCCCTGAAATAAATCAAGTGCATAATATTAATTTCTAGAAATGCTTATATGCTAATTGGTTTCTCATTAATGAACAAAAGTAAAGAACTACTATTCAATAAATCGTGAAATTAAATCCTGTAAAGTGTGAAACATTTTACTCCACTAGTGACCCATTTTACGTCACGCCTATGGGGTAACACATTTTCGAACTTATTTATAGGTATCAATAGTTTGTTTTTCCTAGATATTTCACTTTAAATGTCGTGAGGAAGATCCATTTGCATAGCCTGAGCATTTATTCACTGGATATATTTTTTGCTGACAAAGCCTGAATGTAAAAGTGCTCTTTTTTGACCCATTTACCCCACCTGACCCCATTCCATGCTGACTTGTGCTTAAAAGCACGAAACTGCAGCCCGTGGATGGAATAAACGACTTGGTGGTGTATTCTGCCTTACTAAGCTCGTTTAATTCCTATTCCATGCTGATGTGTGCTTAAAAGCACGAAACTGCAGTTAATGGATGTAATAAACAAGTTGGTGGTGTATCGCATGTTTCTGCCTTAGCCCTGGCTCAGGGGCGGTTACTTACTCTTTTAGAGCAGTAAGTACCCACCCCCAAGCCTGCCTTCAATTTACGAGTTGGATCGGCCCATTGTCATGACCTCTCGTTTGGTGGACAAGCTATTATTTTTTTTTGGCACTCTTCTCTTCTACATGTTGATTTTTGCCCTCAGCTCGGTTACTGCCTAATCCAGACTGAAGAGTCCTAATGAGGCCGATATGGCCTCATTAGGTGTGGTCTCTTTAGGTTATGGTCTCTGGATGACATAACTGAGCTGGAGATGTATTGAATAGACGACTTCGACGGCTAGATGATCTATATTTGAGAGCATCTTTTACGACCTCGAACCACATTCTATGAATATTCCGAAAAGTCACTGGTTGTTACGGACTGACGCTTCGAGATTTCTTGGACTTTCACTAGTTTCCTGTGAAAAACAAGTACATTAACGACTGCATTCCTTGGATAGTTACAAATTGCTTGAATGCAGTCTTGTAGTAATTGCGAAAAAATTTCTTAGCAGTATAATAAGTTTCCAGTATAATAACACATATTTTTTTTTTCAAATGCTTCACCATAATATCAGTTACAAGGCGTCCTAATTGAATGAACTGAAAGAAAGGCGAACTTGCAGTCTCTGGGTAAGGTAAATTTGCGAGAATTGTCTAGCTTTGCAAAGATGGCCCTTGACTCCTCCTTTTCTTAGAGATGTTAATTTTTCTGAAGGAGTGATAAGTAGAGGAAACTGAAGAACGGATTCGCAAATGTGTTATTGGTTCTGGCATAGCTTGAATACCCCACCCAATTTACGAAATTAGCCAAAGAGGCAAACGATTTTAAGTTTGTGATGTCGAGGCAGATGTCTTATTGTACGGACAGGTCATATTCTAAGAAAGTGGGTGGGCCTTGGTTTTGCCTCTTCGAACAGCCTTTGGCCAAAGACTGCAACGCCTCCGGTAGTTGATTTAAATTAAAAACTGCCGAGAGTTGGGTTTCAGTAATGAACGTAAAGCTTAGCATTTTTACTTTTCCACCTAACAAAAGCATTCCAATATTAAATACTCACACATCAAAAATATATTCAGAGCACTTTAAAGAAAAAAAATCCATTGTTTCAAAAAATTTTAAGTATTAGTCACCGAAATTCTTCTTGATAATGTTTTATTATTATTATTCTTCATAATAATAATAATAAAGCAATAAACATCAACAAATTTCAACCAGCAAACGATAAATTAGAAATTAAATTCTCTCAGTCAAGATATTTACTGCAACTTATATTGTAATAAATTGCAATAAAGTAAAAGAAATTTTGCAGACGAAAAATTTAGAAAGGTTTGCTACAAATATTGCCTCTTTTTTGGTCTCATATGGTCGAAGAACTGTATTCCATGTTTTATAAAGAATGTCACAGCATCAAAATATCGCTAAACTCACAAACATGGCACACGTCAATTTCTTCTATACCGATTTTGATAAATGGACTCGTTTGCTCATTTGATTGACAAGTGCCATCTTATCACGGTTTTATTATATTCTGTATTTGCTTGCAATTCTGCATAAAATACTGGCGTATCAGTTAAAATATGCTTTAAAACCAGTACAAATACCCTAATTTCATATATTTTGAAACTAAAAATCAGAAAGAGAAAATCGATCAACTTCAGAACCTGCTCAATTCACATTATTTTATGCGTAAATGATTAAATAACACTACTAATTCGAAAAATAAAGCAAAAAAAAAAAGTCATAAAACGAATTTCTTTGAATGGAAATATAATATTTTGGAAAAATCGAAAATTAATCGAGCAAAGCGTGCAACGTTTTTGTCTAAAATGGGTTGAGCTGGTTTTAAAACTAAACGATTCAGTTTAAGGTTTGAAAATATCTAGGAAGTGACGCCGTTATCACACAGATTGGTTTTTCTTGGTTATTATCGCTGTTTAATTTTCTGGAAACTGATTGCAGGCCTGCATAGAAGTACAATTTTACCATTCGGATTAAAAAGGAAAAAAAAATCTTACAGGGTATACCGACCAGTGAATGAACACTTTCCCTTTTTCCTAAAAGATAAGGTTTTGAAGCATTTTTCTGAGATGAATTAGCAGAGCTAACTCCTGTCTACACATTTACCGAAAGAAAATGAGTAGAAAATGCTGCATTTGTTTCCTGGTAGGGGTGTTCATTCACTGGGTCTAGGTACTTTTTTTCGTTTTAACCCCCATAAAACCTGATGCAGAAACATAAAAGCTGACTCAACTTTTTTTTTAATATGCTTCGTATATCATCTGAAGTGTTTTTACTGTCATGTGGTAACTTCTACTATTTTTTCCGATGCTATGAGTTTTTGAAATTGAAAATTCGCTTAAATTTACTGGTCTGTCTACCATATTTAGATTATGATCTTCAAATCAAGACATCAATCTTAACGCGGTTGAAAACCCGTAATTTCCGGTCATTTGGTAGGTTCCACATATATATCATTTGTGCGTGCAATATTTATTAAAGTATATTTTACTCAAATATACTTTAATTATATGAAGAGTATTTTTGAAGGATATTTCAACCCATTAATTCGTCTTCATCCTCCGCATGAAATAAAGTACTTTTTAATGATCTAGATTTTAAAAAGTGTATCTTGAGTCCCTCGCTGATATATCTGCCAAAATGTTATATGCTAATCAACTTTTCAGCCCTTTTTTTATAGATTTTGCGGAGGAATTTCGGAAGTAGTGCCAGAAAAGTGTTATTGATGATCTCGGAAGAAATGTTCGTCATTTTCTCCCGTTTTACTCGCTCTCTTAATGCGGTCTGTGGTTCTTCTTTTTACTTTTTTTTCCTGGTTTTAAATTCCTGAAATTTTTTTAGGGGATAGTCGAGAGTAGTCGGAAGGATTTTAGTCTTGCTTTACTTTCTTTTGCAAACAGCGCCATTGAAATGTTTCGTGGGAGTGGAACAGGTAATCTTAGAGAGTTGTTGGTCGAATTTTGGGAGTGTTCTTGTTTTTCTGAGCTCCCGAATTTGTGAGAACCACTGATTAAGCCACTGATTTTAGATTAATCTTATGGAATATTTATCGAGATGGCCGATTTCTGATCTCGATTCCATCTCGTCATATTCAAACACTTTAGCTGTGGTACTTCGCCCTAAAAAAGATGAAAACCCTCAAATGTTACGAAGCATCTCCACCCCTATCAGGAAATATCTAGAAAAATCCTCCTAAAAATTATACTAAAAATTCAAATAGAAAAGGCAAAAATAAGAATACGAATAAAATACTAAAATCTCTCACAAATAAAACTTTGCATACTTTTTCTACATACATGCATTAAGGGATCAGCAAAGAAGTAATGTAATGTAATTTTTTGACTTTTCAACGTAAGAAATTGCTCAACAGAGAGTATTTTTTTTAAACAATTATTTGTAAAGTACGAGTAGTAATTCATAAAGCATGTGCGGTGTTGGATATTGATGATATGCTGTGGTGCTGAAAATCAAACTTAATGGGTGATTCTACAAAAATAGGAATATTTCTCACATGTAGATTTCAAAAAATTAATTTAAAATTAAAAATCTGAAAAAAATCAGCAAAGCACTTGATAAGTTACATAATTAAAATAGAATATCAGCAGAGCTTAAATGTTTGTATTTTATTGTATTTTTGGATTTTTATTTTTTTGAAGGCGCATGTGAATGATAAAAAGGACATGTGGATGACACAATGAGTATGTGAATGTAACACAGTAAGTATGGGAATAACACAAACACAATAGGCATATTAATGAAATTTTTTAACCAGTAAACTGTTAGACATAATTTTTAAGCATTGTACTGTCATAGTTTGGCTTTTGATTCATCCACGTGTCTTATATTGGGGCATGTGAATGACAATAGAAAAATTGCATGTGAATGACAAATCACAAGTAATTGTGTTCTTCAAAAGTCATATCTGAATATATTTCTGCTTCACTTCGAATTAGAGCCCACAAATGTAAGCCTTAGGATTATTCATTATCAAAATTTATTTACATGTACATTTTACATGCATTCTGTGGGGCATGTTAATGACAAAAATAAAAAACACTTGCCTTGAAAGTTGAGTTTAGCTTGTTTTTTATCAAAAAGTAATTGCAGAACAGCAAAATTAATACTCAGCCAGGAATAACAAAGTTCCATGCTTTATTATAAGATGTGTTGCCAGGTTTTGAAATAAAGCATTTCAGAGAAAAATATCTATACTTTTTAGACATGTGGATGACTGATAATCGCTGGGACAAAATTTAGATAAACTTTTAGAGATATTATTTTCATATTATTTTGCTTTTTTTGTGATTTACATCTTGCTCACATTCATATTTATAAATAAAAAACTCTTGAAAAAAAAATCACTTATTTTTTTAAAATCTATATTCCATTGATTGTGAAAATTGCACCTATGGGACAGGGCATGTGGATGACATTTCAATCGAATATCCTTTTTTTAAAATGAATAATAATTAAATATTGACATTGTTGACAACGAAAATTATAGAACAAAAGACGCATAAAAATATTCCTAAAATAGTTTTTTATGAAATTAAAAACAAAAAGAGCAATCAGTATGGAACACAAAATTGCCCATTTTTGTAGAATCACCCTAATATAAAAACGACAGAATGGAGTAAAAGGACTAGTATATTTACAGGTAAAATGGCAGCGAGATTGCTCGTTTATCATCTTGTCTGGCACGTGTTTGAGTACCTATATAATATATGTAAATTTCTAGGCATCAACATTTGGCAGATACCAATTTTTACACTTCGTATACCGATTGATGCTAAAAAAGATGGCTGCCTAAGTTGTTGATCATTCCATCTCTTAAGAATTCCTTGTAAACCCAATCAAATCAACAAGAGTACCTCTATAGTATATTAACTTCTTAAATACTCTCTCACAACCACAATTTTTGTTGATACTTCCTCTTCAGCTTCCGAGCGGCTCAGAAGCTGATCTACAAGTAAGAAACCTGGATAAAATGAAAGAAACTGCTTCCTCACCACTATTCTCAATTGACAATTACGTCAGAAACCCTGCCTTGAAATTCTACTAATTTCTCAACTGGTCTTCTACACTCACCAATCTTTGTGACTTTCTCCATAGCTCATCATTTATTTGATGATCATTTCTTTTTTCCTGATGACTATCAAGAAAATAAGTAGGAAGTAAAAGTGGAAGCTCTTTTTATTTCATATTTTATGATTTTGTTTACTAATGAGTAGCAAATTATTTCATATTTTATGACTTTGTTTAATAATGAGTAGCAAATTTTTCATATTTTATGACTTTGTTTACTAATGAGTAGCAAATTATTTCATTTTTTCATACTTGATTAATTTTTATTTACTTCCACTCTCTGGCATAAATACTTATTTTTTAAAAGAAATTAAAAGTTAGAAATTCTGTACTGTCAAAAACACAAAAAAGTTAGTCATTTTAATCGTCGATATGATTTTTTTTCCAACAGTTCTCAACATCATTGAGTATTTAGGGAGGCTGTTACACACATGGAGTCTATCAATGAAAACTAACGATTAAAAGTTTTTTAATCAGAACCATGCAGCCGATTGAGAAACGTTTTGCAAGGGATATAACTAGACAACTGGTTCCGAACATTTTGCTTCGGAATTGGGATAGAAGACAATATTAGTGATACTAATTTAAACAATTTGTATGCGATTTTAAAGTGTCATTTTTGACTTGCAATGCTAATTTTTAACTGTCTGCCATCTTACCTCCTTCAATGGGTCTAAAAGACAAAAATTGATTTATTTTTGATGACATAATTTTCGTATTTCAAAGAAAGATATCCCGAATTTCAGTTTTTAAAATTAATCTTAACACTAAAAAAGAAGTCGTGGGTCTTAGCTTCAAAGTTCCAATTCACATCCTGAAGCGAAAAAAAAAAACTTTAAAGCTTATTATCGTCATTTTATCTCACTTTATATACAATAATATTAGTGGATATAATTTACATTTGGGTGTGAAAACTTCCGCAACTGTTACAGATTTAAAAAAAAAAATCTTTAACACTTGTGATTCTTTGAAATAATATCTTACATGTATTTTTTAAACTCATGGTTATGTGTATTCACCAACTTTTTGGAAACGAGTTTTTAACTTTTCCAGACTCTCAAAATGAGCTGATAGATATGACTTTCGAATGAGTCAAAGTCATGCGAAATTCCTGCTCTTTCAATTAATAAGCATAATTGCAAATAAATGGAATTCATTCAGGTGCGAAATACTAATTCTACTGCCACTATTAGAAATTATGCACCTCTGGATGTTAAAATGGAAACTCTTTTGTTCCGAAATAGGAACCAAACTTTATTTCCGTTACTGTCCTTCCTGCAAAATTGTTCTCTTAATCATCGCCGCAGTTTCTATCTTAGGTTTAATGACAAGGGCATAATTACCAGAAATATTATACGATGCGTATAGCGAGTTCTTTGTTAAGTAGAACTCAGGAATTCCTGTTTGTTTTTAAACCCGACGCAAAAAAGAAGGGGATTTTAAGTTTGTGTATGTGTGTGTTTCTGTTTGTAGTAAGCTTCTAAACAGAATAACTGACTTTGAAAATCTCTTTTCTCCCAAAAAATGAATTTATCAAGATTTCTCTTCGCTCGGTTTCCTCTTTAAAGTCTTTTAATGACCGAATATAGTAACTAAAAATCAAGTTAGCATTTTTCGCAATAGTCGTAGTGAATCCTTACTCTTGCAGTTTAACAACCGCTTTTTTTAGAGTTTCCAAGTGACCCAGAACTGGAATTTCAACTTTTCTTAACACTATAAATTAATTATAAGCCTTTTAAACTATAGCCATGAAAATGCTAAAACACAACCATAGAAGTCTCAGTGACTTAAAATATATATATATGTTTTTTTTTTGCTAACAAATAAAATGATTAGCTTTCACACGCAATTTTTTTTTTGAAGCATTTTTAATTTTCTTTATTGATTCTGATTTGGTGACTAGCAAATATTAGTAGTTATAATTATTTTTTTACTCTACGTTATCTAAGAAGATCAATAGATTTTTATGCAATCTGACGCTTTTAAACTGATCTTTAAAAAATATTATCTTACTAACTTATCTGATGTTGACGAAGTTCACTTTATAATTTTTCTGTTCTGAAGATGCAATTAATATAAGACATTAATGATCAGCGGAACCTTTTTATAATACACCAGATGATTAGTAAAGAGTTAAATATTTAAAACAGTATTCCAATTAAATCTAATAAATGCAAATTCTGATCTGTTCCAAAACAGAGAAAAAGGTGAATATGCTGTTTTTATCACAGAGTAGAGAGCAGAAAAAAGATACATAATTATCAACCATTTATAGAATGAGCCGTCAAAGCATTTTAGTCGAAATCAGCCATATTCTCTTGAGCATAATTAATTTTGAAGATGGAAGGCTTGTGATAAACCATTTATCTAGCAAACACATCTCTCTTAAAGTAGCTAACTAGAATAGTAAAGTAATGAAATAATAGCGCATAAATCGGAACAACGCAACCCCAGCCACAGTACCTTAAGGGTTTAGGGTTAGCCATTTTCCAGTTAATCAGCCTGCAGCATCTTTTATCAAGATCAAGAGAGAAAAAAAATGTTTTCTCGATTCAATGTTTCTTTCAAAGGGGAATAAAAATCACTTAATTTTCCGTTAATGAGTAAGTGATTTATGGTGAAGAATTTTTTGCTTTGAGGAAACAAAAAGTTTTTTTTTCTTCCAAATAATGTGTTTATTCAATTTTCAATTTTTTCCGAAGGAATGACTTCATGAACATTCATGTTTTAATTGTGGAATTTCACTCCATTCTCAGATGATTTATAAGTTTTTGAATAGAAAAGAAATGCATAAGTTGAATGATTTCGATGTAGTCAAAAAGGTTTCTTCAAAAAAATCGAGTAACTATTGAAATATATCACTGGCTTGAGCAAATTTAAACGATATTTATGCTTTTAAGTATAAATATTTTTCATGAGAAAAAAACAGAAAAGAATTTCGTGAAGGCCGCTACATACACTGTAAAAATGAATGTTGTTTTTATAATATAATACAGCTAATTTTATAGTAATAAACTGTAAACATTTCTAATTTTGCAGTCATGAACTGTGATACCGCTAACTTGTACAGCATTAAAGTGTAAAATTGCTAATTTCATAATTTATTACCATGTATTTTACAGTTTTAAACTGGAACCTTTGCTGCCAATGTTGTTTACTGTTGTTTTTACAGTGTAATACAGCTAAGTTTTACGACAACAAATTGTAAAATTGTTAACTTTACAGTAAGGCGCTGTAAAATTGCTAGTTTTACAGTTTATTACTGTGCATTTTACTCTTTTATATTAAAATTTTGGCTGTCAGTATTGTGCTGTAAAAACAACAGTTCATTTTTTGCAGTGTACTAGCTCATTATATAGCTACCCTCTTGATGATTTGCAATTGAAAAATATCAAAATAACAAATCAAACCATACATAAATAAAATGCGTATGAGGGAATCTTTGGATAAAGATTTTAAATTGTAGCAGATCTTACAGAAACTGGGCTCTTCTACGTCGAGTATCTCTACCCTGCCACAAGGATTCTAGCCTGATTTTCTTGGGAAAAACCTTTCGCGTATTTACGCATGCATCAGGTTTTTTCTGACCTTACCAAAATAGAGGTGATAGGTAAGATACAAATAAGAGGAAAAATAATAAGAAGCATTTTGAGCCGTATCAAACAACGTAGAACGATGCTAATTTCAAACACATAGTTTAGCTGAATATGTCAAAAGGATAGCAAATGCAAGTTTTAAATTGAAAACTTTGGAAAGTTCCCTTCCACAAACCATCGCCCCTTTTTTAAATGGAATGGTTCGCTAGTGCTAGGTGCGGCATTCACGGATTGACAGTATGTATAATGTTCTGAAGAACATAAAACAATCACGCTTTTTTTCTTAAAAATCAAGACCTGACAATAAGATAGATCCAAACTTTCCCCTAAATGTCGATGATTTAGCCAAAAATTGTTTTTATTTATCAATGAACAGTGTAACTACTAATCGTTACTTTGCTCCACTTTGAACGTTATAAGAAAAGAAAAATATTTATGTCTTTCTGTTTTCACACCTAGAGAAAAGAGTTTTCTAAGACAAGTCCCAATTTCCTACACACCCTTCTGTTTCTTAGCTGTTTTATTCCTCTAGACACTACAAAGTGCTGAGAGCACTGGGTCACGTAGAAGTAGGTGGAGTAAACTATTAGTGGAAAAGAGCTTGATTGCCACATGTTTAGGAAAAGAAAGTAACGGCTCATGTTGATTAATTTCGGATTTTTTTAATAGAATGGAAAAACTAGCGGCCATGGGTATGAAACGAATTTTTTAGATGCTTTTAGCTATTCTGGAAATCTATTGCATTTTTATTTAACTCTCTTAGTTATTTACTTTTTTTCGTCTTTATATCAGAATTTCCATCTATTTCGTACAGCAGCTTTTCTGCTGAATTAGAGAAAAACTAACAAAGTGTGTAGTATTACAATGTATCTTAGCAGAATGGAAAAGACGCAAATATGTTTCCATCTAACACTGCAATTCGAAGTGAAAGAGACTGTTCAGAAACCATTACTTTGAGAGTTAAAACTAAAACCTCTAAACTTAAACTCTAATAACGCACATTATTTTTTAAATATTTTAAGTGCTTTAACTGCTTGTACCCTAATAAAAACAGCAACCCTCGCCTCCCCCCCTGAAACGTCGACTTTAACGCATAATTGACACATTAGTTTCGAATAAATTTTTACTTAAATAGCTCAAAATAATAATGTTAAGCAATGAAAACTATGCAAGAGCTGTAAATATATACAGAAAAACGAATAAATAAATCTAAAGAAAGAAAAAAAAAACGTAAAAGCATGTGAAGAAAAAGAAAAGATTAAATGTGTCAAATCAAGTTTTTTTTTTCTTGGGGGAGGGGGGGGTACAGTTAGTAATGTCCAGAAAGGTATTTGCGGAGGTATGGACTTTGTGAACCTCTAGTCTAAACTAAAAATATGTACCTCAGAACCAGAACTACGTGAGTCCAAAAATGGCTATTTTTACTTAATTGCTGCATTATATGTAGAATCTTATTCCGCATCGATCCATCAGAACGTTAGTCTATTAAAGAAATTCCTTCAGAATTATTTAGCAGCATGAAAAGAGCGCGAGTCCCATTCTTTGCATGTATTCAACAATCGTTTTCATCTTCCCTTGAAAAGTTGCAAAAATGAACTTACGTTAGTTCTGAGGTACAAAAATATGATACTGAAAGAAGGAAACTACTAAAAAAGTTCAACTACTTTCCAAAAAATGTTGCAGTTCTGTTTTAGTATAATCGCATGTCACTTGATACTTTTATTTCATACAAATTGGAAACACATGATTTCTTTCCGACAAAATGATGAAATTCAGCCTAAAGCTGACATCTGAGATGTCAATTCAATGTATTAAAAGTTATTTTCCCCGAAAAAAAAAGCTCCTTTGCTTATCAAACGAATCCGTAACTAACTTCAAGCTTGAAATCATGCATTATGTAATACTTCTTTAATCGGTCTAAAGTGGAGGCATTAGGTATCGGACGTTCTGGCATTCCGCATTCTGTTTAATATTGTAAGTACCCGATGCATCAAAGTGAAATTGTTCGGCTTATGATCCTGCGGGTATATTAAATGGCTTTTGAGTAGTCGGGAGGAGTGCGTTTCGGGTCAGAGTAATTTCCTTTGAATTACTGCTCGTGTTCTGGTGAAATTCTAGATTTCATTTCGAAAAGGATTTAATGTGTGGTTTGGCTAAATGAGTTGCTTCCCAAACTCGGAGCACATTTCAATTCCAAATTCTGAAGTTTTTTCCCATCTTTTCCAAAAAAAAAAACAGGATATTACGCTAAATATTTTTCGATATTTCTCTCCTTTTAGGTAGAGATTAAACTGAAAATGGTAAATGGAAGATATTAAAAAGAAAAAAAAAAGTAGTTTGTAATAAATTAAGGATGCTATGCTAGATATTTGGGGACACTTCCCTCTATTTGCGATTAATCGATACATAGGTATGAGACGGTATGAAAATAAGCTATAATATTTACTTTAATCTACTTGTATTAAAATCTGAGTATCTTTCTTTCTATGTCCTGCTTCTTTCTCCTGAACGCGCATGAACTGAAAGTCAAACCATGTATCGAGAGTCGTAATTTCTCAAGCTCCATTAGTTTCAATTTATATACTTATACGATTTTAATTACCAAGATATCAATTAATAAGTAGTCAAATTTAAAGCGATTTGTCCTAAATGATTAAATATGAAATCCATTGTTACAAAACGTGGGTGATATAAAACAGTAATAATAATGATAATGAGAATTTTGAGAGAAGGAAGGCTTAACTAAATCAAACATGAAACTCATTAGCGGACCGCGTATGTAGTATGTCTTAAAATCTTATGAACATTAAACTGTATCAAATAATATAACATCAGAATGTGGTAAAAGTTACGGGGGGACGTTATGCATCAACATGCCGCAGGAAGCTAATCTATCTTCCCTGGTAACTAGTTTTAATATAGTTTTTGTAATATTATTGAAACAAGAAGACTTAAACGACATTTATCTTGTGATGCGGTTTGGCTTAATATCATAACATATTTTTTATGTCTAGTTTAATCACAAACAAATGATTTCTGAGAAATTTTAGTCACTTCAGTTGAAAACTCTAGATATTGTGTCAACTATTCCGTTTCGACGGGAGTTCACTTAAAAACACAATATTTTGACTGCTGTGGATTAAAACTACGAATAGGTATTTAAAGAGTATTTCTTTTTACGTAGTTAGATACTTTTATGTTGCTCTAGATCTTGAAATGACACTTCTCTTGGTGCGATGAGAAAAGCTTTCTGCATAAAATTCTAGTAAAAGAGAAGTCGTTAGTTACTACACTTACTTTTTTTTTTAAATCGTAAATAATGAAGCTCAGATATCTCACATTTTTTCTCTCCAGGATAGCCTAATGTTCACCAACATTTAGTTTCTCAAAAATCTACTTATTTTAGCAAGAACCTTCTACTTATAACGTGTATCCTAATACTTTTCAATGAAAGTTCCCTTTAAAGCTCAGGATTTCAACTGGTATGAAATTAATTTACGGACGGTCATTTACAGCACATTAAGCTAATTATAGATCTCAACGATTTTTTGCTTTAAATTTCTGGTTCTATGATGAAAAGGAACTTGTACTGCAAGTGGATCGGAGAAAATGCTGCTAAGTGTTTCTGTCTAATATCATTTCTGAAGTTTAAATACGTTTAAAAATATTTGCTATAAACCAATGAGGTGTTTTACCAATACAACTTTGGTGAAACACTTCAGCTTTCCGTTTTATTCAATGGACCTCTTGATCAAAAAGCAGAAAAACATTTCCGTACTTAAATTACAAAACACAATATTTCATCTATATACTATAGCTAGACACAAAGCTTAATAAGATAACCATTGGTTTTCTTTGAATAAATATGTAGGATTCTATAAATAACATACAAAAGAAGCAACACTTTAAATTATAGTTAATCCTTACAAAAATAATAATTAGACAAAGAAAAAGAAAGTAAAGAAGAAGGGGGGAAAACCGAGTGAGTTTGAAGAATGTGGATGTAATAGTTTGTAATTGCAAAGTTGTTTTATATATATATATATATATATATATATATATATATATATATATATATATATATATATATATATATATAAATAAATACAGAATACAGAAATACATATAATTAAAAAGGGGGGGGGGAATTAACTGCGCTTTGGTTCGCTTTTGTGTTTTTGGTTTTCGTCTTTTCGTTTTGATTGCCTGTTTCAATATATATATATATATATATATATATATATATATATATATATATATATATATATATATATATATATATACACTGAAGTGACAAAAGTCATGGGATACCTCTTAATATCTTGTCGGCCCTCCTTTTGCCCGGCGAAGTGCAACAACTCGACGTGGCATGGACTCAACAAGTCGTTGGAAGTCTTCTGCAGGAATATTGAGCCATGAGGGAGGAAAGTTAATCATTGATTCAAAACGTGATTTCAATGTGATCTGCTCAGTGTAGAGTGCACACATCTTCAAAAGCTGTCATCCCTAAAAACTAATGGACGAGTTCATTTTCGTGCCTTTAAAACCATATGTTTACCTCTGACATCTCAGCCGCAATCAGACAATTATTATGAAGCGTTGAACACGTAAAGAGCAGGCTCAAAATTTTTATTTATTTTCCCCAAAACTCGTAATTTCAGAAAAGTTCATCATTCGAGTGATGCTGATGTCAAAGTGTATGAATGAACGTGAGTCACCGGCGTGAGAGGTTACAAACGAGCCGGGTCACGAGAGTGAACGCATCGCATGTAGGTCATAACGGCGGAACACGTTTTCGCTTTTCTCAGAAGCTTTCCAGTGAATGGAAGAATGGCTTAATTTTAACGAATGCTTTGTTTGCAGCAGAAGTTCTATTTTAGTTAGTATTTAGTCAAAAGTAGACTCTCTTATCTTTCCTCTTCAAAAAAATAGAATGATTAAAATCATTTTAAATGATAGTTGAGCTACCAAAGTTAACAAACAGTAGAATACAGTGCGTTTCGAAATGATAGGTCCACCAGTAAAAACGAAAGTTATGCTGGTAAAAAAGGTTGTATTGTGTACAAAGTACTATTTTATAAACTACATTACACTGAAGTGACAAAAGTCATGGGATACCTCTTAATATCGTGTCGGCCCTCCTTTTGCCCGGCGAAGTGCAACAACTCGACGTGGCATGGACTCAACAAGTCGTTGGAAGTCTTCTGCAGGAATATTGAGCCATGCTGTCTCGATAGACGTCCATAATTGTGAAAGCGTTGATGGGGCAGGATTTTGGGCACGAACAGACCTCTCGATGGTGTCCCATAAATGCTCAATGGGATTCATGTCGGGCGATCTAGGTGGCCAAATCATTCGTTGGAATTGTCCAGAATTTTCTTCAAACCAATTGCGAACAGTTGTGGCCCGGTGACATGGCGCATTGTCATCCATAAAAATCCCATCGTTGTTTGGGTACATGAAGTCCATGAATGGCTGCAAGTGATCTCCAAGTAGCTGCACATAAGCATTTCCAGTCAATGTTCGGTCCAGTCGCACTAGAGGACCAAGTCCATGCCATGAAAAAACAGCCCACACCATTACGGAGCCACCACCACCTTGAACAGTGCCTTGCTGACAGTTTGGGTCCATGGCTTCGTGGGGTCTGCGCCACACTCGAACCCTACCATCGGCTCTTACCAGCTGAAATCGTGACTCATCGGACCAGGCCACGGTTTTCCATTCATCTAGGGACGAACCGATATGCTCACGTGCCCACGAGAGTCGCTGCAAGCGATGTCGTTCTGTCAGTAAAGGCACTCGAGTCGGTCTTCTGCTGGAATAGCCCAAGAAATCCAAATTTCTCCGCACAGTTCTAGCAGACACGTCCATTGTACGTCCCACATTGATTTCTACGGTGATTTGACGTAGTGTTGCTTGTCTGTTAGAATTTACGACTCTTTGCAGACGTCGCCGGTCTCGATCTTTAAGTGCAGGCGGTCGACCACTGCGCTGTCCATGGTGGGATGTTATGCCTGAAATTTCATACTCTCGGCACACTCTTGACACAGTGGATCTGGGAATGTTGAATTCTCTAACGATTTCCGAAATGGCATGACCCATGCGTCTAGCTCCAACTAACATTCCGCGTTCAAAGTCTGTTAATTCACGTCGTGCGGTCATCATCACGTTAAAACCTCTTCACATGAATAACTTGAACAGAAATGAAAGCTCTGTAAAAGCATTGCGCATTTATACCTGTTCTATGCGATGCTACTGCCATCTGAAAATTTGCATATTGCTATCCCATGACTTTTGTCACTTCAGTATATATATATATATATATGTATATTTTCATAACATATTTATTTCAATCTAATTTTACAATCAAGCACCCTTTAAGAATACGTTCTTTCATACAAATCAGGATTTAGTTAAAATGTTAGCATTTTAATTAGGCAAACAATGATTACTTGAGAAACCATATCGAACGATGTCAAAGTTCCTGAAAATCTAGCTCTCTGATGCAGAAATTATCTGCTATAAACTATGATTAACCACAATTATTTGAACGTTTGTCGCTTATTATGGTAGCAAAGGTTATTTTTCGTTAAGCTACTAAAATCTCTAACACCAACTTCGAAATGCAGATATCCGTGCTATGAATTTGGTTACTGAGTTATGATTTGCTTTAATTTTCAGTTTCCTCTGCAAAGTAACACATTTGTATTCATTTAAATGTCAAATACTTGCTTTTGTTTTTCTGGAAGACAGATGACTTGACTAGTGGGATCTTCCGTGTGGATGCAAGATTTTCGTGCTTGAATAGATGGTCACGTAGTCCAGTGATTGATAATGTGAAATAAGCTGCTACTAAAATCAGAACAGTTCATATTTTAGAAACAGTTTCTTGAAAATAAATTATTTTATGTTTCATTGTAGCAAAACATATTTCGCAGAAAAAAATGTTATCTGTCAGAGTCTGTCAGAAAATATTTTCCTTCCTGGAATTTTGTTCAGTAAGTACTAGACATTACCAGACTTTTACCAGATACAGGAACCATCAAACATGATAAAGCTAGATTTTTATGAATTCTTATTTGGTTCAGCGTAAGTTTTTAACACTTTTTAGAACGCACTTGAGAATAATGTTTGATCACTGACACATGTCCTTTATTGAAAACACTCTACGCTGCACATTTAGGAACACTAATAGAATACTGACCTTTTCCATGTATGCCACGTATGTCACTGTTTTTTTTTTTTTTTTTTTGCAGCTAACTTTACAAAAATCTCGCGTGAAGCTGCCGTCGCACAGGCCATTTCCTAGCATTTTACTGTACTAAAGATGGCCATTCTTTTAACCTACAATGCTAGTTAACAGTGCTCCATTGTAGCAAAATATCCACTAATTTCACATTGCGAGGTTCTATGAACTGGTATTTAAGGACAGTTAATGTTATACCAGTAAAAGAACTTATGTTGGTACGAAAGAAAGCGTAATTGAGCAAGAGTGCGTAAATGTGATCTCAGCCTCTTCTTAGATGTGTATCCAATCCTTTCCTATATCTGCCCCCAATCTGCTCTTAAATGGGTTCTCAAGTATATATATATATATATATATATATATATATATATATATATATATGCTTTTTTTTAAAGCATGCACTGTGAATTTCCAGTGCACATTGGAACCTCTTTTGGAGCACTTTAGTTCAGAAAACATGTTCTAGTTTTTTCAATGTGCACAAAAAAGAGTTTAAAATAAGCTCTGTCGAAAAAAAAGAAAATAAAAGCTTTGTATTATGCACCGAATGTATCCCGCTCAGGATTTATTTTATATATATATATATATATATATATATATATATATATATATATATATATATATATATATTAGGGTGGGCCGAAAAAACACTTTTTTTTATTTCGAATTTGTAATAGCGCGGAAAAGTTGCGAATTATGAAGACAAAAAGAAGGAAAAAAAAATTATCGAAATCGGTTGATATCTTCCGATCGCGCATAAGGCCTAAAGTTTGACAAAAATTGAAAAAACTTCATTTTCGCGATTTTTTTTTAAATTTGTGAATTGGATGTTTTCGAAATGTAATAGTGCGGAAAAATAGCTAATTGTAAAGACAAAACGAAGGAAAAAAATTTTATCGAAATCCATTGATATCTTCCGATTGCGCATAGGGCCTAAAATTTGACAAAATATGAAAAAACTTCATTTTTGCGATTTTTTTGAAAAAATTTTGAATGAAATGTTTTCATAATTTTTTCGCGCGGAAAAATTTATAATTATGAAGACAAAAAGAGGGATAAAAAGGAGGAAAAAAATTATCGAAATCTATTAATATCTTCCGGTCGTGCCTAGGGCCTAAACTTTAACAAAATATGAAAAAACATCATTTTTGCTATTTTTTGTTTAATTTTTTGAATTAGATGTTTTCGTAATGCAATAGTTTGTAACGTTTACTAATATAGCCTTAAATTGATTTTGTTTTGGTCAGTTAATATCTTCCGGTTGCGCATTAACCCCAAAATTACTCAAAATAATAATTAAAAAAGTTATATTTTTACGCGTTTTTGGTTTTTGATGAATATTTTTTTGTGAAGCAACCGTAGTATTTTTTGAGACAGACTGACAATAATATAGAAAAATAAACTACCACAGGTTCAGTCGATGTTATCCAGTTGCGAAAAGCCTTAGAAACTCTCACGCACAGACGTCGGGCAGCAATCCAGGCAACGTCGCTCGCCTGGCTACGGCTCTCTTCCACTCCATCGCCGCCTTCCTAGGACCATGTCAGCTGTCTGCCTATACTGTTTTTTCACTCGGCGCTTCTATGTAGTAATCGCAGTGTACTATTATTTAGTTCAATCTAGCTGTTTTCATTTTGAAATTCTTGTAGTCTTCTGTAATAATGTAGTTTCCTGCTGTGTGTGGACTCTGTGATTTAACAAAAAGTAATGTAATAACAAGACAAATACTCTAATAAAGAGACAAATATTTGGCTGCCCCACTTTTGGGACTCCAAAGAATTGCCATCAACCAAACTGCCTACTGGCGAAGACACCATTATTAATTTCTATTGTCAAATTTTAAACCCCTTTCCTTT
>JAXGGA010012460.1:0-25000 GCA_038373865.1 Uloborus plumipes
CTCGCCGAAATCTTTCCAACAAAAAAAAGTGTGTGTTCAAATCGGAATGTTCATTCAAAAGTTATTATTGGGGGGGAAAGGTTGCTTGAACGGTTCAATGTTGAACCAAAATTGTTCAAATCGAAAATCAAATATGGGAATGAGTTGTAATCGCCGAGATCTATCCAACAAAAAAAAGTTTGTTCAAATCGGAATGTTCATTCAAAAGTTATTAGGGGGAGAAGGTTGCTTGAACGGTTCAATGTTGAACGAAAAATTGTTCAAATCGAAAATGTAGATACAGGAATGAAGTATCCTTGAAAAGATCTTTCGAACAAAAAAAAGTTTGTTCAAATCGGACTGTTAACTAAAAAGTTAGCATCGCGGGACAGGTTGTTTGAACGGCTCAAAGTTGAACCAAAAATTGTTCAAATCGAAAAATCAAATATGGGAATGAGCTGTACTCGCCGAGATCTTTCCAACAAAAAAAAGTTTGTCCAAATCGGAATATTCATTCAAAAGTTATTAGGGGGGACAGACAGACAGACCGACCGACAGACCGACAGACCGACAGACACACAAATTCCCCATCTCAATACCCTACTTTCAAATTTTTAATTTTTCGATATTCATTTTACCTTTTTATTTTTTTAACTTGGCGATATTTTTTGGACTTGGCGATATTTTTTTTAACTTGGCGATATTTTTTGGACTTGGCGATATTTTTTAGATGCATTAAGCCAATTTTAATACTTTTTTCGTCTTTCTTTTATTTTTAACGGGAAAGTAGGCTAAAAAACGGAAATATTAAAAGAAGTAAATTTCTGTTCATTTTAAATCTTCTACAGGGTAAATACATTTGTTACGGTTTCTCGATGAACACAAAATAGGATGTTGAGTCCTTGAGGGAAAAATCAAGTCAATTCCTCTGCTCTATGGCAGCTGCTTGCTCTCAAATATTAGTTATCATTTCGGAAATTTATTCGAAGCAGGTTCTTTGATATTTGGTAAAAGTTTTGGCTTTAATTGTAATGTGCTTAGCCCCCGTTTATACTGAGTTCTACTTGGGGGTCTTTTTGCAGTAAATCGTTTGAAAAGTAAGTGAATACTAACCTGTGTGAACGAAATTAAATATGAAAATAATAAAACCTGTAGCACATACTCATTTTTCAAGACATTTAGAAGAACGAAAGAGGATCGTGTTTCCAGAAAATATCTTGAGTTGATTTAAATCGGTTTTAAAAGCCGTGATTACTGTGATGTTCTGTGACGGAGTTGATACTTCTGCTTTCTGCGATGAAAGTTCCGCAGCACAGTTCAACACATTTTTGAGAATATTTAGAAATTAATGTGATAAGAATGAATCTTGATCCATGAAGAACTCCAATGATGTATGTTTAAAATCACGATAGCATTTTAAAAACAAAACGAAAAACACAAACGACGCAGTGCACATGACTCAGACATAACGGTGTAAACATTTGTTGCCAAACGTTAGAAAACGAAGCTGGGATGCCAAATTATTATTAAATTTGACATTCTATTAGAACAAAAATTCGTTGTAGTAACAAAGTTCGAAGAATAAAACAAATATTTCGTCATCTGACAAACCAAAACAGTTAATACACAACGCTTTGCTCTTGCACTTAAGAGAAGCTACATAAAATAAACACTGCGTATTAAGATCAAATGTTTGTTTACGTTTTCGGCGCTTCCCATTGGCTCATCGGAAGAAAATTCGGTGTAATATTACCTACGCGTTTGAGAAATAGTTCGTCATTTAATGGCACTTTTTTGTACTTGAGAGCAGCGTTTTATTCCAGAACTTTTAATATTCTTCACATTAAACATTTTTTTCGTACACTTCCGTTGTTTTTTCGTATGTCAAAATTATTTTTTCCAAACGAAACGATATGCCTTACTGTTCCACGGACTATAGTTTAAGGATTGTATGAGTGTCGAACGTAAATGATGTCGGACATTTTTTTTTTTTTTTTTTTTTTTTTTGCGTTTGACATCCAGATTTCAGTGAGAATTATTCAACACAATTAAAATAGGTTACAGGTCATTTTCACCATATACTTACATTTCAGAATTTTTAAGTATTTTTTTTAACTTGCTATTTTCTTTTAGAATTATTAACAGATGTTTTGTCACATATTTTAGGTGTGTGAAAAAGTAATTGGTTGTACACTTTGATGAATTATTTAGTATTCAAATGCTGTTGTAAAACTTTGAGTTGCAAGGAAAATTGTCGTCAGTTACCAAACACAATCAATATGAAATCTCACTTTTAAACTATATCATAGCGCCTAGAACCAACTTCATTTGAAATTATTTGCGTCCCTGAAGCTTAAAACGATGTTTTGATTATTAAAATATTGATCAAAAACTGTATGGTAACGGACTTGACATTTGGTAACGGATTTGACCAGTAACGGGCTTGACATTTCAACCAAAATGTCAAATTATGGCTAGGTTGTCGAATTTAAAAATTGAACTAAAATATGCATTTTCTTAGAGTTGTATAATATACAATATTTCGGGGTAAAAGTTGAGAAAAAGTAAAAATTAAAACTAAAATCTTTGGTAACAGACTTGACAAAGAATAAAAATACGCACCTGGAAGAAATCTTGTGCGAAACGCCACAGCAATACTTCTCGACTCAGGAAAACAAAATGGTACGAAATAGTTACGTCACTAGTTTGTTAAGTTAACTGAGTACGTGTTACCATCTTTTGACTGCAATAAATACCTTTTTTAGCTAAAATAATCTTAGGGTAACGGACTTAACAAGACTTGCCGGACAAAATATATTCATACATTTCTTAAAAAAAAAATACTATTGTCAATATTTATTATGAATATCATACACTAATAGTCAATATATAAAAATCTATATACATAAAAGACTACTTTTGTATCCGTATGTCCGGGGTAATCTTCCAAACTACCGGACCGAATTTAACCATTTTTTCACCGTAGATAGCTACAGTAACAGGGAGCAGGATAAGCTATAATTTATTTCTAAAAGGCTTAGTTTAAAAAAGTTATTATGGAAAATAGTAAATTTCATGTAGTTTCCCCATTAAATGATTAAATTTTCAGTCCATTGTTGCAAAAAATTATTGCCTGGCAACAACAATATTAATAGTGATCATAATGAAAATGTGATCCAAGGCTTCACTGGAGTAAGTATGAAATTTATTGCTTTCTTAGGATTTTTAGATTCATCTGTGCCAATAATCGCTAACGGGGTAAATAAAAAGATAATTGATTTTGGCAACAGTTAGAGAACAGAAAATGTTTATAGTCAAAAAATTTCTAAGTTAGGTACGTAAGATGTTTTTACCAATGTAGTCACAAGGATATAAACTAATGATGGGGCATTTTTTTTTACGTGTAATGTTTGGAAATACTTGACTCCAGTGCGATTGATATTGTAAATATATATTTATTTTAATTTACAGGGTGCGGCAGAGAAACTTGCTGATTTTAATTGGATGCTAATTAGCAAGGAGTGGTCAGAAAGGATTGGAAAGAGTCTCATTTTAAAGAGAAGGTCCTGAAGTTTTGTTATCTTATAGTTTAGTTGTCGCCATGCGTTGGACGAAGGAGCAACGAGCGTTCGCCGCCGAATCTTACTTTTCAAATAATCTTTCGGTGGTCGCCACTCAACGTGCCTTCCGAAATCGGTTCAAAATTCAGCCCGTTGTTTTCATTCCTGGCTGGGAATCGACTGTTTTGTGGGTGAAAACATTCAGGGAAAGTGGAGGTGTGGCAAAAAGAGGCCCAGGAGGTCAACGGATTCCCAGAACCCTAGAAACGTCGAAAAAGTGAGGGAGTCGTTTTTGCGCTCTCCCAGACGTTCGGCGCGTAAACACGCTGCTGCTTTGGATATTTTTGATTGGACACTGAGACGAATTCTTCACAACGAACTCCAGTTTCATCCCTACAAACTTGCTGTGGTTCACCAGTTGAGTGATAACGTCTCCTTGAAAGGTGACGTACCGTGGCCAGACTGCTCCCCCGATTTGACACGCCGTGACTATTTTTTATGGGGGTATCTCAAATCGATCCTTTACAACGACAAGCCCCGGACCCTGCAACGCCTGAAGAACAACATCCGGCTTGCTATCACCATCATCCCATCAGTCGATATGCTCGAAAGAGTGCAACAAATCTAGGGTACATGAGTGCATCATTAACAGGGGCCGTCATTCTTCCCGATGTAGTTTTTAAATAACTAATATAAAAATTCAGAATGGGTACCATATCTTATAAAAAGTAGTAAACTGATACATGATGTACTTTTCCCTTAGTTGACTTTTCAAGTCTGCAAGTTTCTCCGTCGCACCCTGTACCAAGCTTATAACATTTCCGATTTACCTAAACATTATTTGTAGCTTGCATTTGTATTTACGGTGTGTAATACAGTTTTTTAGTTTGTCCAGACAGAAAAAATTACCGTTGTTTACAGAAGTAGCCATTGTGTATATAGATATGCACTTTAATGTTGAAAAATTCATGAACGAGTGTCGCTAAAACACCATACCCGGCAGAAACCCGGGCAGGGCCGGGTACCCGGCTAGTAATACATAAAAGACTACTTTTGAAAACGTATGTCCGGGGTAATCTTCCAAACTACTGGACCGATTTTAACCATTTTTTCACCGTAGATAGCTACAGTAACAGGGAGCAGGATAAGCTATAATTTATTTCTAAAAAGCTTAGTTTAAAAAAGTTATTATGGAAAACAGTTAATTTTATGTCATTTTCCCATTAAATGATTAAATTTTCAACCCATTGTTGCAAAAATTTGGTGCCATGCAGCAACAATATTGATTGTAATCATATTGAAAATTTTGAATCAAGGCTTCTCTGGAGTAAGTATGGAATTTATTGCCTTCTAAGGATTTTTATATTTATCTGAGTCAACAATCGCTAACGGGTGAAATAAAAAAAAATTGATTTTGGCAATAGTTAGAGAATAGAAAGTGTTTATAGTCAAAAAAATTTCTAAATTAGGTACATAAGATGTTTTCACCTCACCAATGTTGTCACGAGGATAGAAACTAATAATGGGACTTATTTAACGAGCAATATTTGGAAATGGTTAATTTCAGTGCGATTGATACTGTAAATATATATTTATTTTAATATACCAAGCTTATAACATTTCCTATTTACTCAAACAAAATTTGTAGCTTGCTATTTTTTTTTAGCTTGCATTATTTTTTTTTATAGTTTATCCATAACATAGCCATTGTTTACAGAAGTAGCCATTATGTTTATAGATATGCACTTTAGTGTTGGGAAATTTATGAATGAGTTTCCCTAAACCACCCTACACCCACAGAAACCCGGGCAGGGCCGGGTACCCGGCTAGTTTGTTATATATACATTTTTATACAATAAAGTACATAAAAAAATAGTTGAACTTGCGAAAATTGGAAATGGATAAGCGTTTTTGCCTTGATTCTTATTTTTAAAGACTTAGATAAAAATAAATAAATCAATTTCAATAATTTTTTGAGTGATAAAATTTTTTTAGGGTATTTCTTACAGAAAATAATTGTTTGCATTGAATTTAAAATATAAGTTATGCTTCAAAATCGTCTTTTTAACCTCCGGACAGCAAATTTTAAAGATGACCCTTACATCAATGAGATTAAAAATGTTACTTTGTAGCCAAAATAAGTAGGGTGTAGCTTTAAGCTTTAAACTTATAAGCTCAGTATAAAAATGTGAGCATTTATTTTTACCCGTTTTTTCAACCTTATCTACTGTGCATTGTATATTTGAATGGTTGAAATATTATTCGATTAAGCGGGGATCTTTAACATTGCGTCTATGGCATGGGTTCCGGGATGTTTTATTCGTATAAGCGGGGTATTCGATTATCCGATACCCGATTAAGCAGGGACGACAGTATTAGTATGTATTAATGAGAAAAAAAGAGTTTCTTTGAGAGTTGCCAAACATGGTTTGAAAAGGCTCAAGATCTTGACTTTAGTTTAACATCTCGTAACTAACTTGAAACTGCAGTTATCAAATTTTGAACAAAGATTTCCAAATATATAACTCTTCACCTTTAAAATGATAGCTTGTTGGTTAAAAAATATTAATTTTTTAAAATTTGACCGTCAGGTTGACCTTTTCACAGAATTACCCAAATGTTCCGAGTTCAAATGGGTTTTTTTCACCATATGCTTACATTTCAGAATTTTTAAGTAATTTTTTTTTAACTTGCTATTTTCTTTTAGAATCACTAACAGATGTTTTGTCAGATATTTTAGGTAAAAAATAATTGGTTGTACACTTTGATGCATAATTAAGTATTAAAATGCTGTCGTAAAACTTTAAATTGCAAGACAAATTGTCGTCCATTACCATACAAAATCAATATGAAATCTCACTTTTAAACTATATCATAGCGCCTAGAACCAATTTCATTTGAAATTATTGGGGTCCCTGAAGCTTAAAACGAGGTTTGTGATTATTAAAATAAGGATCAAAAACTGTATGGTAACGGATTTGACATTTGGTAACTGATTTGACCAGTAACGGACTTGACATTTCAACCAAAATGTCAAATTATGGCTAGGTTGTCGAATTTGAAAATTGAACAACCATATGCATTTTCTTAGAGTTGTATAATAAACCATATTTCGAGGTAAAAGTTCAGAAAAAGTAAAAATTAATACTGAAATCTTTGGTAACAGACTTGACAAAGAATAAAAATACGCACCTGAAAGAAATCTTGTGCGAAACGCCACAGCAATACCTCTCGACTCAAGAAAACAAAATGGTACGAAATAGTTACGTCACTAGTTTGTTAAATTAACTGAATACGTGTTACCATCTTTTGACTGCAATAAATACCTTTTTTAGCTAAGATAATCTTAGGGTAACGGACTTGATAAGAACTGCTGGACAAAATATATTCATACATATCTTAATGAAAAAAAATTACTATTGTCAATATTTATTATAAATACTAGCTGCCAGGGCAGCTAGATTAGCTTCCTGCGGCATGTTGATGCATAATGGCCCCCCGCCACCCAACTCTTACCTCATTCTGATTTGATATTATTTGATATAATTCAATTTTCATAAGATTTTAAGACATACTACGTACGTGGCCCACTAATGCCCAAGCAGCTAGCTGCGTGGCCCGGCGTTGCACGGGCGCTTCTCGCCTTTAAAGTAGCAAAGAATGTTTCAAGAAACTACTTCCCGCTAAGGCGGCTCGCTAACAGGCGCTTCACGCCTTTACTTTTTTCTTATATAAAAAAAATGATTCGAATTATTGAGTTGCTTCGCGCTTTCAAGATGGTGAAGAAAGTTTCAGTAAGTTCAGCTCGCTTAAAAGAAAAAAAGCAGACATAGATACTCAGTTTTTAATTAAGTAGATAGCTTTTCAACAAATGAATGTTTCAAAATATTACAAGTAGCTAGCGATAAAAATATTACGTAAGTGGCCCGCTTATGAGTTTCGTGTTTGATTTAGTTAAGCCTTCATTCAGAATTCTCATTATCATTGTTATCACTGTTTCATAGCAACGACGTTTTGCAAAAATGGATTTCATATTTAATCATTTATTAGGCTTAATCGCTTTAAATTTGACTACTTATTAATTGATATCTTCGCTAATTAAAATCGTATAATTATATAAATTGAAACTAATGAAGCCTGAAAAATTACCGATCCATCGGTACCTGGTTCGACTTTCAGTTCAGTGGCGTTCAGGAGAAAGAAGCGTGACATAGAAAGAAAGATACTCAGTTTTTAATATAAGTAGACTAGCTGCCAGGGCAGCTAGATTAGCTTCCTGCGGCATGCTGATGCATAACGTCCCCCTCTCTAACTTTTACCTCATTCTGAAATTATATTATTTGATATAATTTAATGTTCATTCGATTTCAAGACATACCACGCACGTGGCCCGGCGTTGCACGGGCACTTCGTGCCCTGAAAGTAGTGAGAAAAAAATTTAAAGAAACTACTCCCCGCCAAGGCGGCTCGCTTACAGGCGCTTCACGCCTTTACTTTTTTCCTATATAAAAAAATCATTCGAATTATTGAGATGCTTCACGCCTTCAAGATGGTGAGGAAAGTTTCAGTAAGTTCAGGTCGCTCAAAGAAAAAAAGCAGACATAGATACTCAGTTTTTAATATAAGTAGATGGCTCTTCAACAAATAAATGTTTCAAAATATTACCAGTAGCTAGCGATAAAAATTCTACGTAAGTGGTCCGCTTATGAGTTTCGTGTTTGATTTAGTTAAGCCTTCATTCAAAATTCTCATTATCATTGTTATCACCGTTTCATGGCAACGACGGTTTGCAAGAATGGATTTCATATTTAATCATTTATTAGGCTTAATCGCTTTAAATTTGACTACTTATTAATTGATATCTTCGCTAATTAAAATCGTATAATTATATCAATTGAAACTAAAGAAGCTTGAAAAATTACCTATCTATCGGTACCTGGTTCGACTTTCAGTTCATTGGCGTTCAGGAGAAAGAAGCGTGACATAGAAAGATAGAAAGATAGTTAGAAAGAAAGATAGTTAGAAAGAAAGATAGTTAGAAAGAAAGATAGTGAGAAAGATACTCAGTTTTTAATATAAGTAGATCATGTACTAATAGTCAATATATAAAAAAAAATTGTTGTATATACTTTTTTATACAATTAAGTACATAAAAAAAGTAGTTGAACTTGCGAAAATTGGAAATGGACAAGCGTTTTAGCCTTGATTCTCATTTTTAAAGACTTATATTAAAATAAATAAATAAATTTAAATAACTTTTTGAGTGATAGAATTTTTGTTGGGGTATTTCTTGCAGAAAATAATTGTTCGCATTGAATTTAAAACATAAGTTATGCTTCAAAATCGTCTTTTTAACCTCCGGACAGCAAATGTAAGCAAATTTTGAAAATGACCCAAATATCTCTTCGTCAAAAGCTGTTTCGAACAAAGTTTGCTTCAAGCAAATCCGCGTTCAAATTCAGGATCCGCATTTGTCTTCACTTTTCCTGCAGGAGCTAATGTTTCTTTTTTTTTAAACTCTTTTTCAAATGGGGGGCGGGGGGGATGTTCAAATAAAAAAAGGAACTATCGGAATGAGGTGTCCTTTCACAGATCATTCGAACAAAAATAAGTTTTAAAATGATTACACAGGTCCGCAACCAAAAAACTGCATGGGATATTTTGAGTGTTCTTTATGTTTTTCGGTGTGCTGAATTCGAAAATGACCTCCGTTTTTGACCATCACGTACAGTTTTTCCGCAAAACGTGTGTACTGAGTGTCGTGATGTACATTTAACTGAAAAAAAATCTGTACTAATTTATGATTTAGAAAAATGTTTATTACAAATATTTTTCTTATTTGCTTCTTTGATGTTCAAAGAGTACCTACAGTTATAAAAACTGAAAAAAAAAGGGGGGGGAGACAGCGAGGTTGGGCGTTAGATGGGGAAAAGTGAAAACAGGCCTTCTACACTCACCCACAGAGCCACATTGATCAGGTTCAAATATGTTGCACTGGGTTCCTGGACTATTAAGGATTTTATTAAAATCAGGGTGATAGTGATAAGAGAGATAAATAATGTGGGGGGATTTTTATTTATTTATTTTTCGTTGGATTCGTTTATTAAAGTATTGGTTTGTATTGAAGTTTTTTTTTAAATTTTTTTATTTATTTTGGTTCCTATCAGATCAAGGGAAATAATTTTTTTTAGAATAAGCAGAAATGCTGCCATGGTGCATTTTTTAATCAAGTGCATACCCCTTTTTAAAATAGAAATCGTCAAAGGCGCTGAGGCTAGTCGTGATATTCCACGTTGGGCAGTATAGTGGTTGATCGTGAAAAAGTGCTGTTTCCAAATCTTCACACTAAATTAGGACTGATGAAGCAATTTATCGAGGGTTTGTTAAAAGATGGAGACTTTCAAATATGTTTGTTTGAAGTTTCCGAAGTTTTCTGAAGCTAAAATTGAAAGAAGGAATATTCACAGGACCTGACATAAGCAAACTTTTATCTTACCCATTGTTTTTTAAATCAATCAATGAATAAAACTGAAAAAGAAGCCTAGAACTCATTCAAGGATGTGGTACAAAAGTTTTTGGGAAGTAACAAAGACTATGGCTCTGAAAACATCGTTAAGAGGATGTTGGCTGCCTTCAAAGTGCAGCACTGCCTTCAAAGTGCAGCAAGTGCATGAGTTTAAAAATCCATTTTCTACATCCACATGTAGACTATTTTCCCAAAAGCCTTGGTGGCTTTAGTGAGGAATAGGATGAGAGGTTTCATCGAGATGTGAAAGACATAGAGAGACGTTACCAAGGAAGGTGGGACGTAAATATGATGTCATACTACACTGTAAAAAAAAACTGTAAATTTTGAAGAAATTATCCATATTTTTTACAGAAAAAATCTGTTTGTGATAAAATACAGGATTTCTCTGTTTTTTAAATCTCCGCAGCCGGTTATAAGCGCATTAACTGTTAACGGTCTCTTCACCGCGATGCTCGATTGGTCGATTTTAACCACGTGACCCATCGTTGGATTCGAATTCGAACGATCAATGGCGGATGTTTTGAAAGTTTTGATGTTTTGGGAGACCTGCAGCTGAAAACTTTCACACTATCCCGTAGAGTTGAAGTTAAGTGTTTACATTTTTAACATCAAATTAATTGTTGTTTAAGTTTTAGTTGATATTTAATTTTTAAAAATCCCTTCACATATCTATTTGCATAAAAGTTTAAGGACTAGCCTTATAATTTGTTGATTTGAAGGGTCAGTGAAACGAAGTATGTTATACGTATCGTATCGTCTTAATTTTCTTTATCTATGTTTTAATTTAAGTTTATTTCTGTGTCATTTTCAAAATTGTATGTCATCAGGACCCCTTTTATCGTGATACAGTACATGCTTTTTAGAACAATCACTCATTCCTGTGACCCTGCTGTTTAGCGACCGACCTGCTGTTATATATAACCTTTAATTTAAAAAATAATTGATTTGTGTCATTTATTTTCAGCACAGTTTGTTGAAAACTAGTGCTTTAAAGTTAATATGTAATTCATGTTTATTATTGTAACTAAAAGTTTAAAAAATTTGCAATTGCTTATTTTTATCTTTTTTTAATGAAGCATGACGCGTTAAAAGTATTACAGAATTTAAAAATACTGTCAGCCCCGCTTAAATGAATACCGTCGATTCCAAGAAATATTCGAATAAGTGGGTATTCGATTAAGTGGGGATCTTTAACATTGCGTCTATGACATGGGAAATATATTTGGTTTTGAGATGTTTTATTCGTATATAGTACAATATATATGGTACAGTTTATATAGTACAATAGACCTGTGGTCGCAGTGCTTGCGCTGCCTTAGGGGTGCCCCCTTTTCACTATTTTATTCGTATAAACGGGGTATTCGTTTATCCGTTACCCGATTAAGCGGGGCCAACAGTATGACGAAAATGCAAGCAATATCTTGCACATGTGCTTTATAGAGACCTCTTGTTACAGTGACAAATTTGGACCAATATTTAGACTATTAGAAAGCTTGAGAGATTTGAGGCATAACGTATAAAAGGCATCTGGGGCAATATTGCATCAGAACACCAGTCACAAATTTATCAAACAGTGTTTAGAAAAGACAATTTTCTAAAGTGTTTTTTTAAGTGCTCTTTTGGAGTGTAACAGATTTAGTTGTAATTAATCCGGAAGATTTACGTTATGTTAGTGAAACTGATTTAAAGGGTGTTTCAAAACCAATTCAAGCACGAAAACTAGGGATGCACCGAGTAGCACTTTGGCCGAGTACCGAGTACTCGGCCTTTCACTACTCAGCCGAGTACCGAGTTGCGGAGTACCAATTGTTTTTTAAAAAATCATTGACATACAGCGGTACAGGGTTAGAAATCATTACGAAATTTTACTGGTCTTCTCGACCAGTGAACAGGAATATATACTGTTTAACAGACAACATCACTGGTCCACCTTAAATCATTAGGTAACCACATTCTTTTTCTTTAAAAAAATGGTGGTCCTTGGATTGTTTATTATTATTTTTACGGTGATTCGAGGCGAGTTTTACTGGTCTAGAACCAATGGACCAGCAGTAAATTCGAACCCTGACATATGAACTGATCATTGGAATGGACCTCTATATGATAGTTCTTAGAACAAAAATCCCACTGAATTAACTTTATGTATTGTTTAAATTATTTTATTTATTTTGTCAAAAATTTTAGAAAAAAGTTATTTTTAAAATGAAACTACATTAAATGAATAAATATAAAGTATCAATTAAGTTGAAATTATATTAATCTATTATTGATTATTATTGATTCGTTCTAATTCTCTAAACTTGAATAATATTTAAAAGCTTTTGGGGATATTAAAATAAAGATTTACTCTATTGAAGCATTATAAACTTCAATATTTTCAAAATTAACTTGAAAATTTCTCACTAGATGGCAGTATACCCATAATTCACTTTTAAACTCACTTAAATAATATATGAATTGTCATATTTTATAAATATATTATTGCATATTTTTAATTATTGAAAAATGTGTCTTGAACTATTCAATTTTCTACAACTACTCGGTATCGGCCGAGTACCTGATCCAAATTTGGCCGAGTACTGAGTACTCGGCAAATTGGCCGAGTAGGCCGAGTACCGAATATTTACCGAGTACTCGGTGCATCCCTACCGAAAACTCATCTCAAGTTGGAAAAAGACTGATAAAGGTAAGTAACCATAACAACGCCAATTCATAGAGTTGCACTGATATTACCTAATAACTCAACACTACAGGTGTCCGATACATTTTATTTGTGCATAATAATGTTTGTTGTTCATCACAATTAAAGGAAATCTGAAATGTAGAGCTACTATAATTTTAACATATATTTGCCATCAAAATTATTATACAGTAGCCCCTCGTTATATCGCTCTTATTTTGTCTCCCAAGAAAAAAAAACTTTTAATCCGAAACCATTTTTGAGAAAATATGTAAGGTGCTCAGAAAAGGTCTCTTTCTCATTTGTTTTGTCATCAATGAACAAAACGAAGGTTCTTCTATTCTTCTGAATTCGCTGAAAAGAAGCAGCAAATTCCTGTCGCCCAAACTTGCATACTGCAGAGACAGTTTGGAAACTACTGAACACTTTCTTTTGTATTGATACAATGAGTGAAAAGCATCTGTTAGTAATGTGTAGTAGTCATGTGTAAAAGTTATATTTTTTTGTTACTTTTGACTGAAAAAAAAAAGCTAATGTTCGAATAAATGAATTATTATGTATGTGCACGTAGAATTTACTTGCATGCTTGATAGAAAACTTTTTAATGACCTCGGTTATATCGCGCTTTCGGATATATCGCACTTTTTTTTCTTGTCCCCCGAAAAGCGCGATATAACGAGGGGTTACTGTATTTTTCAAATTTACCATGCATTTGTGATAAATGCAAGCTATACGAAATAGAATTTTATAAAGTTACAAAAATTGACGTAATGCAATTATTTGCATTAATGAAATGGAAACTTAAAATCAACTTTTAAAACACAAATTTAAATAATATATACTTTTATCAATACGATTACCCGCAATTTGGGTTGCTGCAAAGGAAAATGAAACTGGTGCGCTTTTTTTTTTATGGAAAAGCTTATAAACTGTTTAATACTGTAAACCTCTGTTTACGCTACTCTGAATTACATGAATGAGGAGTTTCATGGTTTCTAGTATTTTGTTTTGTAGCCAAGAAAGAATTTATTCCACCAATGTTTTGACTGCTTTGTTTTGCTTTAATATCCATAAATAGATTTAAATAGATTTAAAACACAATAATGCCAAATATTTGCCTCAATGATATATTCTTATTTTATTTCTTTATTCTTTCTTAATCTTTGTAATTAATAATAATTATGGAATGAAAAATAATGCCAACAACTTCGCAAATTGGAATTACGCTCGGATGAATAATATTATGAACTCACTAGATACCCACAGGTAGGGAAATACAGTAATTTGAATTATTGTTTTTGACATTTTAATAAGCCAAATATAGTGTTTCATGGGAGAGAAAGAAAGTAATTAATGTTATATATACATCTTCAAATCTCAGAAATTTTTGTATTTAAAAGTGAACTGTGCATTTCAAAGAGTATTTTGTTTCTACTGTAGTTATTAAAAAGCACATTTAAAAAGAAAGTTAAAAACAAGCTAAATTATTTAAATATTATATAAATATAAAAACTAGCTGTCGTGGCCGTCACGAAACTTTCTTCTATATCTATCTTATGAATTCCGGTTACAAAATAAAATACGTACTCGCCCGAGTAATTGGAGACAGCTACAATTTCCCAATTATCGTAATAACCCTGCAAATGCAGAATCAATGAGCGAAATTGGAAATCATTGCAAAAGCCTTGTTTAGATTAATTGCAAACATTTTATTTGTTAGTAAAAAGAAATTGGCAACAGTTAAAAATTTCAAATCATTGAAAGTTTTCAGCTGTTTTGATAATTAAATAGCGTGAAAGCGATTTTTTAATGAATTAATTTTTCGCATTGTTGACTAAGCGCAAAAATCACCCCACCCTCCTCCTGGGGCGATTGGCGCCAAAATTTAATCGATGCTTGCTTCCATATTGGGTTAGTGTTATTCCAAATTTCATTCAAATCGCAGCAATATTTCCCGAGATACAGTAGGTGCAATGACAAAATAAGCACTTTTGATTGCTCCACCCCCCTTTGAGATATTGACACACAAATTGAATCGGCACCTGTACTCAATAGGGTCTACCTATGGACCAATTTTCGTTTGATTCCGCCGGTTACTTCCTGAGATATAGCAGTCACCCCCGCGCAGAACACGTGCGATTGCTCCACCCCCCTTCGAGATATTGACAAACAAATTGAATCAGCACCTGTACTCAGTAGGGTCTACCCATGGACCAATTTTCGTTTGATTCCGCCGGTTACTTCCTGAGATATAACAATCACCCCCGCGCAGAACACGTGCGATTGCTCCACCCCCCTTGGAGGAATTCGCTAAACAAAGTCAGGTGCACCAGTTCACATGGTGGTACATATGTGCAAAAATTTTTGTTCGATTTCATTCAGTAGTTTTTGCTCTAGCGCGGCCACAAAAACTGGTCACACACATACAGACTCACACACACACAGACAGACAGACAGACAGACATTTTCCAAAAATGGTCGAAATGGACTCAGCGCACCTCAAAACGTGCAAATCCGTCAAAATTCGACATTCGAAAATTTTCACGAAACCAATACTTTCTTCTATATATTAGATATAGAAGAAAGTAACTAGGTTTTTGATATCTATCTGTGCTAAAATGTGCATTTATCCCTAAAGAAGCATGAGGCACTAATAACTCTGTTTTGAAAATACTTCCTTACTACATAAAAGGAAGTAAAAATGTCTGTTGTCTGGTTTTTTGAAATAATTGGTTCAATTAGAGAATCGACATAAAATTAAAACAATTGTCAGATAATACATAAATGCTTTTCTAAAGTTTTTTTTATTTTATGTGAAGATCAGGGGCGGATCCTCACTATGGGCCGGGTGGGCCGGGCCCACCCGGAAAAAATGGAAGGAAAAAAAATACATAATTAAAATGTATCGTTTTGTATTTCAGTTTAAAAAAAAAACATAATGCACAAAACATATTTTAACCTTCAGCCTTCCCTCCCCTTGCACATCGCTAATACAACACGAGAAAGTTTTCCAATTCCCCTTTTAGCGCTTTGCACAGCTTTCAGAACGAACTAAAAGGGCCGCGAGCGTTCGGCCACAGTATACCTCCGCTAGTGGCCAATCGCAATAGCTGGATTAACCAGAGCGGTGAGCGAAAACACCCCTTGGAACTCCTGCAGAGTGGGCCCAAGCTCTTGGTGTCCAAGATTTCCCTTTGTCCCTAACCAAAGCGGTGGAGAGGGAAGGAGCTCCTCACTGCGTACAAGCAATGAATGTTAGGGAGAAAAACTGTCCCTTTAGGGAGAAAACTTTCGCTTCTTCTCATTTCGCGCTCCTTGTTTTTTTTTTTTTCTTTTTTCTCTTTTCTCTTTTTTTGTTGATTTTTATAACATTTCCTTTTTTTTTTGGTCTTTCTTTTTCATTTTCAACACCTATTACTAACAGGCATAGAGATTACCAATTTCATTTCCCCTCTTACATCCTTGTTTTACAAGATATGTTAAATTTGATTATATTGTAATATTGTAAAACAAAAATAAGTGTTTTAATATTGTTATATACTTTGTGTATTTCCTGAAAATAGTTCGAATCAGCTATCATGACCATTACTAGTCTGAGTACGACCAATAGGTAAGCGAGTGGGACCATAACTGGTTAAACCAGTGTATTCCAATTCATTTAAACACATATACATACATTAAAATTGAAAGTTAATTCAAGTATCATAGCTGTAAAAGTAAGATTTTTAAGTTCTAACACTGTTAGAATTTGTTTTTCCATGAACTGAAATTGCAACATTTTTATCCAAGTTTAAAAAAAAAAAAAACTTGTAAGCATGGCTATATCTAGTCATTTATTTACCTTATGCGTTCCTTAATTTGATAGAGGTTTTCAGAAAGTCATGGTGCAGATTGTTGAAATTTTTAGGGGTGTTTTTAGGCATAAATGTTCTTTTTCTGTTTGAGTATAGTCCTGTAATATGTGAGGAGTCCTGACACTTTTGATGTGATGAATATTTTCACTGTCTGAAAATGGCAAAAATTATGAGATCTAGCTTGCTTAGCGTTAGTGATGTATAGAAAGTTGGTCATCTGTGCAAAATACTGTTATTATTATTACATTGATCGCTTTTGGAACCGGGCTGTTCATATAGAAATTTTTCTTTCGACCCAGGTAGTACGACAGTTGAACCACAGATTTCTTTTCCATTGAAAAGAGAAGGTATAAACTGTCGTACCAGACGTATGAAACCTTGAAAAAAATCCCCGGCTCCAAAGGGTTCGAGTGAAAATCTCAACCCCGTCCTCTGAAGAAAAAAGACTTATGGTACAACAAGGGTGGATCCAGAAATGTTCCAAGGGAGGGGCGAATGATTTTTTTTTTTCTTACTTGCCCATTTTTTTCGCCATGCATCCTTGTTTACACATGTTAATTACAAATGTTTTGGTATTCCATTTCGAAAAATTTTCAGATCAGAGCCCCGAATCCCCGCACTTTTTCCCTTAATATCATCAAAGATCAACTAAAATTGCTTTTTTTGTACTTCAAAATTTAAAAACTGCTGGAGAAGTCCCTCAAGGGAGGGGCGATCGCCCCCATCGCCCCTCCCTTGTATCCGCTCTTGTGGTACAACGTGTGTACCGCCCGGCTCCAAAGCGTTAAGGCTGGTGTAGCATTTAAAATATAAAACCTAAGCATCAAATCGAATGAGATAATTTTGAAATGTAAGTTTGTATTAATTGAATTTAATATTATTTTACTTCGCCAAGTATTCGTTTACTAACTGTTGTTTCTTTCATTTTATCTGTGTAAGCATTATTGGGCAAACATATAATTGCGGGCCCACCCACCAAATTAAGGCACGAGCCGCCACTGGTGAAGATATGATCTGGTAAAGATAAAAAAATTCTTGTTGGGTTATTCCAGCGAAAATGGTACAAGTCATGTCTGAAACTCTTTACTTAAGATTATCAAGTTAAATAATTTCCACCAACTAATCATATTTTTTTCATGAAGTTTCCGTTTATTTGTGTATAATAAAGTGTAAATAACTAGTACATGACTCATTTATGAAAAGATTTTAAATATTTTGATCACTTTGTGTAACAGAGTGGACAAATAAGCCTTTAAAAATATCTTTATAATCACAAAGAAAAGTTAGAATCACAGAACAAGCATAAAGTGGAATAAACAGCCTAAAACTGTAAGTCTGTCTGCAATTTCAAGAAAAAATCTATTTTTTTCATTATGAAATCGACTGTTTAACAGAGTGGACATCCAACAGTTCAAATTAACTACCATAAGAAAAGAATTAGGCTCACCCTGGTTGACTACATAATTCAATGTAGCAAGCTAATCACAGCAGTTATACTACCTATATTTTTAAAATATATATATCAGATTGAATGCAATTGTTTATTTTATTTCTAAAAGGCTTGTGACAGAGTGGACAATTCGAAACATAGAAAATCTAGGGACATGGATAAATAATAGTGTTTTTTGGGGAAATTTTTTTTCATTTGTGTAATAATCTGCAGAAATGGTGTCAGAAGCATCTTTTGTGCAGTGTAGTTTAATTTATTGTGTTGTTACATTTCAGTTTAATTTTAAATCACAGCTAAAATTCTAGCAATTTGAAGCTGGGACACGTCATTTTCTCCTTCTTCTGACAAAGACATTTTTTTGTGTCCTTTCTAAAAGGATTATACCTAATCAATTGATACTTGATGGCACAAAATTAAATGGAAAACCAATAAAAAATACACTTAATAGGTGGTAGTTATTAAAATTGATTATAAAAAATTCTAAAGTCTTAGACATGATTTGTACCATTTTCGCTGGAATGACCCACATTCTCTATAAAATATTGTATTCATAGTACTTAACTAGGGCTAAAAGTCTAAATGGTCTCTTACTTTTTATTAGCAGTTTTGAAGAGCATAAAAATAGGTTAATTAAATGTTAAAGTCTAACAATTTTGGGATAAAAATTTAAAACTTATGATTTTACATCATCTGGCATTCAAACCAAAATAAGTGGTAACTTTTAATGTTCTTGCAGATACTGACTATTTTAATTTTCCAAATGTTCAGCTTGTTTATCTTTACTAGCTGCCAGGGCAGCTAGATTAGCTTCCTGCGGCATGCTGATGCATAACGTCCCCCCTCTCTAACTTTTACCTCATTCTGAAATTATATTATTTGATATAATTTAATGTTCATTCGATTTCAAGACATACCACGCACGTGGCCCGGCGTTGCACGGGCACTTCGTGCCCTGAAAGTAGTGAGAAAAAAATTTAAAGAAACTACTCCCCGCCAAGGCGGCTCGCTTACAGGCGCTTCACGCCTTTACTTTTTTCCTATATAAAAAAATCATTCGAATTATTGAGATGCTTCACGCCTTCAAGATGGTGAGGAAAGTTTCAGTAAGTTCAGGTCGCTCAAAGAAAAAAAGCAGACATAGATACTCAGTTTTTAATATAAGTAGATGGCTCTTCAACAAATAAATGTTTCAAAATATTACCAGTAGCTAGCGATAAAAATTCTACGTAAGTGGTCCGCTTATGAGTTTCGTGTTTGATTTAGTTAAGCCTTCATTCAAAATTCTCATTATCATTGTTATCACCGTTTCATGGCAACGACGGTTTGCAAGAATGGATTTCATATTTAATCATTTATTAGGCTTAATCGCTTTAAATTTGACTACTTATTAATTGATATCTTCGCTAATTAAAATCGTATAATTATATCACTTGAAACTAAAGAAGCTTGAAAAATTACCTATCTATCGGTACCTGGTTCGACTTTCAGTTCATTGGCGTTCAGGAGAAAGAAGCGTGACATAGAAAGATAGAAAGATAGTTAGAAAGAAAGATAGTTAGAAAGAAAGATAGTGAGAAAGATACTCAGTTTTTAATATAAGTAGATTGTTGAAAATGTCAACTTTCTTTATAACATAATGTTTAAACCGATTCCTAAAAAATTGCTTATTGTAGGTTACTAAGACTAATACTGAAGTTGAACTGTTGAACCTCCCGAGTACGCCTTGTCTAATATGCTATGGTAAGTTAATTTCTGTTATATCTGCATTTGTCTTTTAAAGAATTCCCACTAATAAGGTTAATTAGCATCTTATGTTTAACATCTTATGTATAACATTTTCCCTAGAATGTGTTAACCCTGCTTGTGCATTATCTAATGAAATGTAATAGTAATGTACAATAGAACCTCAATATCTTGAAAACCGAAAGCGATTTGACCTGATTTTGTTTGATGGATCCCTTATTTAAGTTAAAGCTAGAAATGCCCTTAATCTTAGATAATTTTACAAAATTGCGGATATTTTGTTTTGAAAAGAAATTTGACGTATCAATGTTTTGAGTTAATGTTTTGAGTTGAAATGTGAATTGTCAAGTTAAAAAAAATTGTTCCTGATATCAAGGCACACAGCCATGGCTGCCACACTTCCCTCTGACGGACGTAATTCCGTATTCTGTAAAATGTCGTATCATTTGGAAATTATTTGTTTTGGGAAAAAATGAAATGAAGCTTTAAAAAATATCTCATTTAGATTTTTCAAAAAAAAAAAAAAAAAACAAAAAAAAAAACAAGCAACTGCTTAATAACTTTCTCTCTAGTTGCATCTTGAAAACTAGTAATTCAATTATTTCAGTCATAGCTACATTAATCCTGAAAATTATTTTAAAGCTGCTTTTTCCAGTGTTATTTTTTAGCGAAGAATCTCTTGCCAGAAACTTTTTATTGTCAAGAATCTTTTAGCGTGAATTCAAAGCTTTTTTTTCTTCAGTAACTAATACAGTAATTTTTTCGTTATCGCGTTTTCTTCCAAAAAATCTTTTCGAAAAAACTATTCTGAAAGTTTAGATTTTACTTAGTTTTGCGATTTGGTTTTATTATATAGTTAATTACAACATAAAAATGCAACATATTTGTGCATTAAACTACAGACATAGTACGCGCTAACATGTTTGTGTAGCAAAATGATGCCAAGTACTTTTCAGTCTTTGTTAATTTTTAGAGTAGCACCCATGCACACAGCATTTTGTTATTATCCAAAGCAATATGGTAAATATCGAAAAGATAATGGGATTTGAGTTTATAAATTGTGTTGAAATTAAACGATTAAGATATCAAATGTTAATGAAGCTTTAGTTTTTATCATTTTTTTTTTTTTACATTAAGGTTACATTTTAAAACATAATTAATCCATCTTTCTTAACTTTCAGGAGAACATTAGGAAGCAGGAGAAGGGGACCAGCCTACGTCGCAGTTCCGAGAACTCGTTAAGTGGGAGGGTTGCCAGGAGTCTCTGACCTACCTCTCCTTCTATGTACCTTGTGTAAAACTTGCTTGAATTCAGAGCAGGGTTGGCAAAAACCCGGGTTTTTCTGGGTTTTTGTATTAAAATTTTATTTCTTATGCGGGTATTGATATATAATGTATGCATTTCTTCAAATAAAAATATATTATTAAGTTAAAGTTCTGAATTGCATTTAATCAATGTCAATCAATTAATAATTAATATTATTAACAATATCAATGAATAATATCATCAACCAAATTGTAATATTTAATGTGTATATTTAAGAAGCTTTGGACAATGGTTTCAGCTATAAACTTTTATCACTTGTCTTTTACGAAATAGAAGAACTGTTGCAAATGGGCTTTCCTACAAATTCAGGAATATTTAGGGGGTGAAAGTTTCAAAAACTTAAATTTATACCATTAAAAAATTAAAACCATTTGCACTTGTTTATTAATAGAAATAATCATCTTTTCTCATTAAGTAGCCTGCTTCAATATCTAGTCATGTCATTTGCATGTTTTTTATAAGGCATATCTCAATGATAGGTGTGTTTCTGAGATAAGGGAAGTGTCTCCCCCCCCCCTTCTTATTTTCAAAACCAAAACTGATTAATTTCAGATGGGGAGGGGGACGCTTAATTGATTTTTTTTTTGAAATAATCTTAAGATAAAAACTAGGTTAACATTAGAACTTTGCAAGAATTATAAATTTATTAATAAATGCTTGTCATAATATTTTAGTAGTAATAAACTGCGTGGGGACGCATTTTCTTTGTTTTTTTTAAATCAAAGAAAAGGTTTAGTGCTTAAAGTCAGTGGTATGGTACCTCTATAATATAGCACTTGAAAATCATCATATACTAAATGCAGTAGGGTTAGAAGAAATGAAGAGCAAAACTTTATTTTTCTTGCTCCAGAATAAAAGAAAAAATTGCAGTATTTTATCATTATTTGACTTCTGTGTTGAATCAAAATTATCATAAAACATTAATTAAGCAATTTTTTCCATCTACAAGAAGTTAATCAATGGTGCATTTTCAATTTATTTTAAAATTTGAAATTTGCTATCAAAAAATAAATAAATAATAATAATAATAAGTATTTTGCAACAAAAAGTAGTATCATAGCTAGGAAAATTTTCTGGACGATGACTTGAAAATTGAAGAAATAATAATTATTTTATAAAATAAATAATTACTCTAAGAAAAATTATCTCAAATAAACCTGATTTCTTACTTATTTTTTATGTATAATTTAGATGAGATATTATTGTTGACTATATTTGTTGATAACTTAGAAATTAACAAAAACCCACTTTTGACAAAAACCCGGGTGAGTTTTTGTTGGTGGACCCGCCCAGAAAAACCCGGGCGGGTTTTTCTGGGCTGGGCCCACCTTTGCCAACCCTGATTCAGAGCCACATTTTACACCTAGATCGAGTATTCTCCTTCTTGGGACAAAAAAAAAATAATAAAAAATTGTAGACCAGTGTATTTAACCAAGGTATTTTCATTTGATTGTTTTGATTGTTATGTTTTAAAAGTATTAGAAAAAAATTGCTTCGCACAATTCATTTGATTATGACCTCCCATATTCATATGTAATAGATTTTTTCCATTTCTGTATTTGCACTACTCTTTGTAATTACTCTTGTGTACTTATGGCAATAAAATATTTTTTTGTTTAATTATAGTATTTTTTTTTAACATCCATAGATCCAAGAGATACATATTTTCAACTTTTGCCTGAGCGTGTTTCAATTAACGTGAAAGTTTAACTATACTGCCTAGGCATATTTTCTCACTTAAATTTTTGATTTTATTAATCTAAAAGACAGTTTAAAAATAGTTATTTTTTTAGCAAGTTTCTTCTGTACAATTAGTGTTTCAGACATAAAAATTAAATTGTACAAACTTTTAGGGGTGTTAGAGGGGCCATAAGAAGCAAGAATCGCACAGGAACATAAGGTAGCAGACGCAACGCTAACGCGCTACGTACACCCAAACTATTATATAAAAGTTTGAGAATGGCTTGTTTTGCGTCGCTCGGTTATTGTGTAATTTCGAGGGCATGTAAGACTGGCAGGCAGCATAATGTCAACAACCCCTTTAAACCTATCTTAAAAACTGAGATATTGGGAAAAATCTTCGTTGTGTATTAAATTTGCTTTTTTTTTTTGCATCCACCTGTTTCTGGTTTGTACACTGCAAAAAAAAAAAAAAATCCGTCAAATTTACGGAAAAAAACTGGCAGCCAAATTGCCAGTTTTCTTCCGTTTATTTGACAGAAATCTTCCGTAATTTTTTAACAGACTCTCCGTTTTTTAACGGAAGATCTCTGTATTTGCAACAGTTTTTAACCGTTTTTTAACAGATTTTCTACGTAAAGTGATGAAATCAACCTGTTATAAAAACGGTTAAAAACTGTTGCAATTACAGAGATATTCCGTTAAAAAACGGAGAGTCCGTTAAAAAATTACGGAAGATTTCTGTTAAATAAAAGGAAAAAAACTGGAATCCTGGCTGCCAGTTTTTTTCCGTAAATTTAACGGATTTTTTTTTACAGTGTACTGTTGGATGCTCAAGCGGGAAACATCGAGATCCAATCAGCGAAAGCGCACCATTAGGAGTATCAATAAAAAGAAAAAAAAATGGTTTTACCGTAAAAAGGAGTAAACACTAAATGTGATCCACTTTTTAAAATGTGTTGTAATGAGTAAAAATATTGTAAAACTTTTTTTAAAAATAAATACATGATTTTCTTTGTAACTTGTTTTTTCGACTTTGGCATTTAAGTCCTCATGTATTTCAAAAAATCTGCACGTGATGGGAAAAAATGAAGCTCATATTTGGATTCAGCACACCGAAAAACATTAAAATCAGTCAAAACATCCCATGCATCTGTTCGAAATTTTTTTTCTGCAGATCTGTGTTATTAATCCATTTATGCCCAGTAGCTAAAAAATGGGACGCTTGCAGTTGCTTACTGCAGACTAAGACCTGAAATACGTATATCCTTTTACTAAAGCTGTTTTTCACAAGTAGAATATTCCTTCTTCTTGAGGAAACCACATGATGCCGCTAGGTGGACATTAGAGTTTATTTATTGACAGTTATTTTTAGGTAAATGAGTCAAACAACGACATAGCATGGGTAGTCGCAGAAAGATGGTGTTTTTTGCGAACTTATCTATATATATAAAGATGACGGTGTTCGTTTGTCGTTTGTACGTTTGTAACCGCTGGCCAGAAGCCCCCACAGCACCTACAGACCTGAAACTTGGCTCAAAAATTCGAACGTACCCCGCCCTCGTGCACCTCGAACGCCAAATTTTTAATTTCGAATTAGTTATTTTTAAATTAATTAATTAGTCTCATTTTTGGTGTATCCGCCATAATTGAGGGGGGAAAACCTTCCCCCACCCCAAAACATTATATATCGTTGGAAAGGGTTTTTTTTTCTGAAAAAGAAAAGTTTTAGCACGTTTCTGTCCGTTAATTGGGACAGGAGATATTAATTAATCAAATTTAGTCAATTTTCAAGGCCTAACTCTACGCAGAACTGAAACACTAGAGCCATTTTCCTGATCAGCTGCTCTTTTGTCCCTGAAGTTACTTTGTGGTTTAAATTTGCGTATAGATTTAAGCCTTGAAAATTTATTCAATTTGATTAATTAATATCTCCTGTTACTTACTTAACTTTCTGTCTCTTATATTTATTTGGCGAATTGATTTAAACTTTAACATGACTTTAAGTGGAATTTAAAAGGTTGTGGAGCGCATTTGAACTAAAGGATATAATATTTTTTCTTCAGAGGAGGTTAAAGTGAATTTAAATTTATTAAGTTGACTTCCTCAAAATTCGGGGTTCCCGAAAATGTCACAATGGAACTATCATTGTTAAAAATTTAGGGATGTCTGTTCAGTTCCTCTTCGCATTTGGCGTC
>JAXGGA010012461.1:0-38630 GCA_038373865.1 Uloborus plumipes
GCAGTTCACAGAAAAAGCATTAAAGAATAATCACATACTGTTGTCCCCGCTTAATCGGGTAATGGATAAACAAATACCCAGCTTATACGACTTAAACATCTCGGAACCCATGCCATAGATGCAGTGTTAAAGATCCCCGCTTAATCGAATAATATTTCTTGGAACCGACAGTATTCGTTTAAGTGGGGTCAACAGTATGTGGTTACAAAAAGCTCCATTCTTACACGTTTAGCTATTTAGAGAGGCTGAAGGAGGCTTACAAAGCATAATCCTATACATAATGCATTAAGTTAGACAATTCTGTAGTGCTAAAGTTTTTCTTACCACAACATAAGACGAAAGAAAAAAAACTTAAATAAATAGATTTGGAAAAACATACAGTGTAAGAATTGTCAAGTTAGCAGAGAACAACTCAAAAAATGTCCAGTGTTTGCCAAGCCATAAAAAACAAACTTAATTATTAATGTACACAATCTCAAATTATTTTGCCTAATTAATATATTAAATCAATTTGGCATACTTATTTTTTGAAGTTGTTAAAATTATTGCTCATTTAATACTTTATATTATTTTAAAATTTAATTTCAGGTGTGAGAAAACACAGGTATGCTATGGGGAAAAAAGAGTATAAATTTCAAGCCTTATTACACTGGTCATATCTTGTTGCTACATTTTATGGTGGGAAAGTACACAATTTTACTTACTATCCACATAAGCTATGTAAAACACTTGGCCAGACCTTAAATGTCTCCCTTGAAAAAATTCCATTGCTTTCTCCGCTTCTTCTATAGAGTTGAAGATTACAAATGCATAAGGTTTCCCAGGAAGCATAACCACATCTTTCACTACTCCATGCTGGCTGAACAAATCCAATAAAAATTCTCTATGTATTCCACATCCTAAGCCACCATTTCCAATAAAAAGGCTCTAAAAAACCAAATGAGAAAAAAAAATCGGATGATATATTAATCCAAAAAAGAAACTTGAATCAAATAAAGAAAAAAAAATTCATGTACTATGCATTGAAAATTATTGTTACAACTTTTACTACCTCGTCACTAGTTTGATTTTTTTTCTATTCAATTCTTTTGATCAGGTATGCAGTGCTATGAAGTAGATAATACCTTTGTGCATAAAAATAGAGTATATAAAACAACTTTTAAAAGCACAGCACAAATGCACAGGAATACTGTAGTCACATGTTTTGGCGTTACAAGGAACACCCTTTTCAATGGAAAAATGTGAGCTTATGGATGCACGGCATTGATTACATCCACACTGATTTTCCTATTGCATTAGAAAATCAATGTATTTACATACAAGTGAAGTGGGCTGGGCGTGGTATTTGCTGTTTCTTTGTATAATTTATATCAAGTATATACCCTCCTTCCAAAAAAAATCGAAATGAGGGGCCTGCCCTCTGAAAAATTTAAGTTTGGGGTTCCTCTAGGCTGACTTCCTAGGTGTTACTTTATTGAACTAATTGTTATTCAGCTTCTTATCAAGTTAGGTTTCTTTATAAGAATCATGTATGCAACTTCACTCAGGACATAACAATGCTTGCAAAATCAGCAAAGAATAAAAAATAATAAAATAAAATTGAGCTAAAGTAGAAGAAATCTCATGGTATAAGTCAAAATTCAAATATAAAGTCAGTAATATGTAGTATGCTTCAATCAACATTATACTATTCCAAAATATTAGGTTCCCAAAGCAGAATACTTTGCGATGTTCTGCAACATAAAATCATTTGGTCAAAATTATTCTGCAAGTACTTCAAGCACTATGCATGCACAGAAACTTACCTTTTTTTTTAAAAAAATCTGATCCCGAAATCAAAACTGATTCATACAGGTTTATGAAAGGAAAATTTGTTTATTTGTTCAGTACACAGTCTTACTGCAGAAAAAAGCATGAAATTAAAATTTCAAGCACAGAAAATGAAAAACCCAATACTATGCATCTATTCTTGGCAGCTGAAAGTGCTACCTGTATTCCTTCAAACATCAAGCTCTGAGTGCTTTGACACTGCATTAGAAGCAGGGACATGCCGTCTGGGTAGGCAAGGTAGGCAGTGCCTACCCAGGAAGAAAACAGACCAACCTCACCACTTCATTCAATGACATTTGATGCGTTGATTAGGAAAAAATATTTCGGTTTTACACAGCAATAATAGAAAAAAAAAGAAAAGAAATGGAATTTTTCAATTTTGGTACACTTGAAAAGCAGCGACCGATGCTGCTTTTTGACTTCCGTATCTATGCAATGCTTAGCATGCAAAACACCCCCGTGCCGCACTTTTCCCCCTCTTCGCGTTAGCCAAAGCGACCTTGGAGGCAGAACAAAATCAGCCTATCTGGCGTAGCCGACGAAGATCACTCGAAAGCTACTCTTTCCCTGCCGGTCTCTTTGATTCTCCGCTGGAATTTGGACGTTATGTGCCGTGTGGTGAGCGCTAGCAAAATTCTCAATGGTTTTGGCATCTTGATTTGTTTTTTATATGGTTGTTTGTTTTCTATGAAAGGTTTCCGTAATTTTTAAATGCTTCGTTTTTTCATTTGTCATATTGTTTCCCATGTATAAGTTGTAACCTCAGGATACTTGTTCTGTTTAAACTTTAAAAAAAAAAAAAGAAAAAGACTTACGAAGTAAAGCGACAAAATATTGAAAAATTCATATCATTATTTTATGGAAGACAATTTCAAAAATTAGCTTTTAGAGTTGATAAGGATGCATTCAGCAGTCTAGAAAAAAAGTACTGCAACTTTTTGACATTATAAGACGGATTGCAGATTTGTAGATATTTATGGGAACAAGTTTTTTTCGACAAATGCATAAAAACTGTACTTGATTTTATTTTTGAAAAGTGAACTGAGTCAACTGTTTCCAGAAACTGATGTTGTTGCAGTTAATTTTGACTATACCAGCCACAATTTTTTTAGAGTGAATATTTTGGGCCATAAAAAGAACTAAGAGCAACAAAAGGAACAGAATGACAAATTAACAACCTTTATTTCTTGTTTTGATATCCATAAAAAAAGAAAGTGAACAAAATGAAACAAGACCCCACTTTCAATTTTTATGAAAGTCACAGATATTTTCACCACAATGAAAGAAAGAAGAATGGATTTTCTATAGAATCAGATGAAAATACTTTTATATATGTTTAGACTAGGGACTACGTAAATATCATTCATATTCATACTGTTTTATTACGGTTAACAGCATATGCTTTTTTTCAACATATGTATTATTATTCCACAAATTATCTCATCTGTCTACCCTGGGCGTTCGTTCACGGCACGATTAGAAGCAATGTTTTCATACAGAACAAGAGCAAATGTGGCCAATAGTGCAACCAAGTGATGGGGACAAAGATGTTGAATGGAAAATTTTTGCCTTATATAGCAAATCATTAAGAGATTAGTCTTTGAGGGAGGTCTCTTAAGGTATATAACACAGGTGTAGCCACAGATAGTTTTCTGTCGAAATATGTAGGATTTCTGCAGATTTTGCCCAGATATCTTTCAACTAAATATGTAATTTTGTGCAAATTCTAGTTTGTGTCCCGTTTATAGTAAATCTAAAATTTCTGCAAGTGTCGCAAAAATAAAAGTTTTTGATTTTCTGCCTAGTAAGCTTAATTTGCAGAACAAGTTAAAGAAATCTACGGAAATTGTGCTGAGTTCATATATCTTCAGTTACAAAAACTAATTGCACAGAATCTGTCTTTCTGTAGAAATATTTTCGGAATTTTCCCTCACATTTGGACAGAATTGCTCTGCAGTTCAAGCATCTGTTCTGCGACGTACGTTCCAAATTTAGCAGTATTCTGATTTAGGGATTATACAAATACAATACAAATACGACGACCAGCAGCAGGCTCTGGGCCCAACTGGGCTGGTCCTAGTCAAATTAAAGACACCAATGAAGATCAATGGCCCTCTTAAAGCTATCTACTCCATTGCTCCTTACCAACTCTTCCTGTAAACTGTTCCAAGTTCCCACTACCCTGCTAAAATAGTAATTTTTTCGAATTTCCAGATTAGCCTCAGATTTGAACAGCTTAAAACAATGACCCCTTGTCCTGCTTTCTGTGCAAAAATCTAACCCTGCAACATCATTCATTTTAATTAATTTAAATAACTGAATCATATCCCCTCTGGTCCTCCTTTGCTCCAGACTATACATATTAAGCATACAAAGTCTGGAATCATAGTCTAAATTAGAAAATCCGTTTACTAACCTTGTAGCCCTTCTTTGTACCCTTTCCAATAAATTAATATCTTTCTTCAGATAAGGAGACCAAAACTGAACAGCACACTCCAAATGAGGTCTTACCAAACTTCTATATAGAGGCAGAAGAACCTTCTTAGACTTGTTTGAAATAGATCTATTTATAAACCCAAGCATCCTATTGGCTTTGTTACTAGCTATGCTGCACTGTTGGCTAAATTTGAAGTCCTGATTTATTAAGACACCTAGATCCATAACATTATCTGCCTTACTAATGACTGAACCCTGTAAATAATAGTTTGTATGCTTATTTGCATGACCTAAATGCAGCACTTGACATTTCCCAACATTTACTGCCATACCCCACTAGTCTGCCCATTTAGAAATATGATCCAAATCCTGTTGCAGCTGATTTACTTGTTCGTCATTTCCTACAACCCCCATAATTTTTACATCATCAGCAAAACAATTCATGTTTCCAGAAACATTTTCATGGATATCATTCATAAAAATAATAAACAAAAGGGGACCTAAAACTGATCCTTGGGGAACCCCACTTAGAACCTCACTCCATTTAGAATAGTTACCCCTAACAACTACTCTTTGTTTCCTTCCTGTCAGCCAATTTCCAACCCAAAATAGAATTTTACCTCCTATTCCTATATCCGCTAATTTACTGAGTAGTGCTACATGAGGCACCTTATCGAAAGCTTTTTGGAAATCTATGTAAACATCAACACACTTTTTGCTATCTAAAGCCATGGTAACCTTGTCGTAGAAATGTAATAAATTAGTAGCACACGATTTACCTTTTCTGAAATCATACTGCAAACTACTCAACAGCCCATTTTTTTCTAAGAAATTCATAATCTAAATTTTGATCAATGTTTCAAAAATTTTACAAACCACTGAAGTCAGACTCACAGGTCTATAATTTCCTGCATTACCTCTAGACCCTTTCTTGACGAGTGGTGTAATGTTAGCCAGTTTCCAGTCATCTGGTACTATCCCTGAGTTATACGAAGCATTGAAAATTTTTACAATAGTATCTACTAATTCCTCTGCACATTCAACTAGAATTTTTGGATAAATATTATCTGGTCCCGGAGCTTTAGATGTTTTAATTTTTTTCAAATGAAGTAAAACGTCCTCCCTAGAAAAAACAAAAATTAGGTTCATTAATTCGCCCCTTTGAGAAACAATCCACCAGAAAATTTTGGATAATGAAGTTTCAAAAACATAATTTAAGACGTAATTTAATTATATTGGGGTATAAAGGTTTGGGGCACTAACCTGGAAATGTTTCAGGATTGAAGTTCGAAATCTTTGTGATCAATATTTGCAAACCAGTATACATAGTAAAAAGGAAGGAATAAAAATCAATCGCCCCTACCTTCAAAATTTGCTGAATACACCCTTGAAAAAAAATAAACAAGTATCTGATTTTGAATTGAAGCTGGCTAAGAAACATTAACTGATCTTTGGGTTTCAACGAAACTTCATCAATTATGACTTAGAACTAGAACCCTATAAAAAATGCGTTCTCCCAAACGTTTTTTTCGGTTACAGCACTATTTACAGAAGACAATACTTTTTTTGTACAATAATATATATTAACGATGAAAACCCGAACTAAACTAGCTGGCCATGAAGTTACTGAAGGACCTTACAGTTGAATTCTAATATAATAACAACATACTAACAAACTTCTTCAAAATGATACCAGATTTCCTGTTTTCTCTTTTACCGAGAGGTTTTGCTCTTGCCGAATTTTGTCTCAATTTGGTTTAATCGATCTATAATGCAAACAGCAATTAAGACACTTACACTTGTATGTTCGATTGATGTTTTTATGTTTTCATGCTTCAGTAGAATTTCTTCGCAATGTTTCAATTTTCTAGCAACTTTTTTACAAATTTTGCGATCCATAGCCAAGATTCAACACAAAACAGTATTCAAAGAAAATGAAAACAAGCACTTTCTAGCAGACGCATTACAAATTTTCGTGCCATGTGTGTGCTATAAGCAAAGCCTTTGGTGACTGTGAGCCAACCAACGGGACTAACTGTAACTGTAACGAGACGGCTTAACGAGATGTTGTTGTGATTCGTGTGTGGGGATTATCGTCTAATAAATATGTTAAACGCCATGTACAGTAATACTTCCTCGCCTCCTAAACATCAACACGAATTATACATGGTGGCAGCTGTGAAATAATTAGCTACTAAAAGATCGCGAACATTTTCTGTTGTGAAAAAAATCGTCGACAAATTTCGAAAACCGAAGTATTACAATGGCGTCCATTCAGATTGCAGCACCGGAACATTTTACGTTCTCAACACCAGGAAATTGGTCCAAATGGAAAATCCGATTCGAAAGGTACAGGATTGCTTCAGGTTTATCAAACAAATCCGGAAATAAGCAGGTAAATTCTTTAATTTACATTATGGGAGAGCAGGCAGAAGATATATTTAGTTCTTTCGGTTTGTCCGATGAAGAACAAGCTGACTTTGATACTGTTTTGGAAAGGTTCAGTGATCATTTTATTGTTAAGAAAAATACTATTTTTGAACGAGCACAATTCAACAAAAGAATACAGCTTGAAGGGGAATCAGTCAATACTTTCATAACGGCTTTATATGCATTAGCAGAACACTGTGAATATGGTGCATTGCATGATGAACTTATTCGTGACCGTATTGTAGTGGGAATACGTGATAAAAATTTGAGTGCTAAGTTGCAATTAGATGCTGATCTTACACTTACAAAAGTAACTGAAAGAGTTAGGCTTAGTGAAGTTGTTAAAGAACAACAAGAGAAGCTCAGCGGTAACGAAACTGCATCAGTTAATGCTGTTTCGCAAAATAAAAATCAGCGATTTCAAAAACAAAAGTTCGGGAAAAATAAACAAAATGCAGGACCAGATGTAAATAAGAAATTTAATGAAAATAATTCACGATTTTTTGAAAAATGCAAGTGGTGTGGAAGACAAAAGCATGAAAAAAGGTTGTGCCCTGCTAGGGATGCCAAATGCAGAAAATGTGAAAAATTAGGACATTATGCCAATGTTTGTCTCACAAAACCCAAGAAAATCTGTTCAGAAGTCGGTTTTTTAGGAGTTATCCAACCTGGAAATAAGAATGAATCATCTAATGACTGGACTGTCATCATTCAAGTGAACAACAAGGACATTCAGTTTAAAATCGATAGCGGAGCCGACCATACCGTTTTGCCGTCAGAGGTATTCAAAGGTATGTTTCAAAATACCAAATTGAGCCCACCAGGTAAAATATTATGTGGTCCAGACAAAAGAGCACTGAAAACAATAGGAAAGTTCTGTGCAAGTGTTAAATTCAAAGAAAAATTCTGTTCAGAAGAAATCTATGTGATAGATAATCTTCAAACTTGTCTGCTGGGAAAACCCGCATTGTTAGCTCTTGGCCTAGGGCCGAATTTAAACTCAATTTCCCAGATTTCTGCTATGAATCCAAAAGATGCGTTTCCAGAACTTTTTGAAGGTCTTGGGGTAATGAAAGAATGTCATGTTATCAAGCTGAAGCCAGGTTCAACCCCTCTAGCAATTACTAATCCTAGACATGTACCAATTCCTCTTTTGAAGAAAACTGAAGCTGAATTGAAAAGAATGGTAGAACAAGAAGTCATTGTTCCAGTTACAGAACCGACTGAGTGGTGTTCTCCAGTTGTGATCGTGCCTAAAAGTGATGGCAATGTCAGAATTTGCGTGGATTTAAGTGAGCTTAACAAAAATGTCAGACGTGAGCTACATCCACTTCCTAAAACCGAGTATACTTTGAATCTTCTAACTGGTGCCAAGGTGTTTTCAAAACTTGATGCTAATTCAGGATTTTGGCAAATTCCATTGGACAAGAAATCATCGTATCTAACCACATTCATCACTCCATTTGGTAGATTTAGATTCCAAAGATTGCCTTTTGGAATTTCATCTGCTCCCGAGCATTTTCAGAGAAGAATGTCGGGTCATTCCATGTCAAATCATCACACTGTTTAGGACGGCCCGTCACAGATTTGTATGAAACTTGGTACATGAAGAGATTTAACCTAGTTATGAACAAAAACCATAGAAAAAATTTTTTCTTTCACTTCATTCGAAAGTTATTAATTATTAATTATTCAAATTTTCATTAAAAAATGCCACACTTTGATCCGGTTAATGCTCATTTTCTCAGAAACCATAAAAGATACAAGCTTGAATTTGGTCTTGTTTTAAAGCTCTTTAAATGTGCTTTAATTTGATGTGCAACTTGATGATGTTAGAAAATATTAAATTTAAAATTTAATTAAATTTAATTTTAAAATTTAAATTTCTCAAAAACGGACAATTTTAAAATTCTGAAAAAATTCCCAAAATTACTTTGTATTATCCTTTCACATCTCACCAAGTTTCAGAATGGGATCTTGATGGGATCAGATGACATAGAGAGGATAAGTTTCACATATCTGAGAAAAATTGGAGTATTGTGCTGAATAATTAATTTTTTTATCTATAAAAAAAGATGAAATATTTCCATAAGGGGTAAAATGTTATAATTAAATACTTTTTATAATCTAAACTAGAGAATGGGTTGAACAAAGTTTTGTATATCTCAGATGGGGCAGCCGTACAGTATAAAAATAAAAAGAATTTTTTAAATCTATGCTAATATGAAAGAGAATTGTGGCATTTTTCAGCCACTGATCATGGTAAAGGCCCATGTGATGGCATAGCTGGTACGCTCAAAAGACAGCTAAGGCAAGTCCTCAAAGGCCATTCAAAAATCAAATTACGACGCCTATGCAACTGTACCAGTGGGCCAGTGTTAGAAATAAGAATTTAAATTTAGGCGTCAAAATAAACAACCTAAGTATCAGTCTTAATGAATCAAACAGATATATATCCAAATATTTGAGAAAAAAATGCAACAAATAAAAATGCTGTACTTCTGATAGCGTATTCAAAAAGATCCGTGAAATGCGCATATAAAAAAGTGATTTTTTTTAAAGACAAAATTTGTTGCATATTTAGTAACTTTCCAAATTCATCTGTCGGGTCTAACTCCCAATGAGTTTGGGGGGGGGGGGGAGCTTAATGTGCTTCAAAATTTCAGGCGTAAAATTTAGCGCCTAGAGTTTTAAATCAGGGCGTCAACTCAAAATTTTTGGTCCCAAAATGAGACTGACGACGACTTATTTCTAACACTACAATGGACAAAATCTAAGTTTTCAAAGACCATAAACTTCAGTTACGCCACTCAAGTGGAATACTTTGAAAATACAGAATCCATCTCTCGTATTTCGAGCAAGCAGTGTCAATACCAGATACCCAAAAGCTGCATGCTTTTATTCCTTTTAGCCTGGGTGAGTGCCAAAACATTTTCTTTTTTTCCATCATCAACCGAATATTCTGTTATCTTAACTGAAGAAAAGGTTGAACTGAAGGACCGAAATATAGATGTGATTTCCATATATGATAAAAATGGTGTTTAAGTTATGTTTTGGTCAAAAATGAAGACAAAAACGTGAAAGTCACTTTCCTCCACTCATTCCTACCACGACCTTTTCCTTCATTTTCATATACATCAGTACCTGATATGCTTTGGATACCTTGTTTCTACCCGGGCATTATTTGCAAAGTAAAACCCATTACACTAACGGGTGGGACATATACTCTACTAGCTGAAGAAAAGAATAAGATTGGAAAGATTTTGCAGCTTGGAGATTAAAACATCGAAAAAACGTATGATATGGTTGACGTTTTTTTTTACTAAAAATACGTTTATCTATGATTTTTTTGAGTTTTTTTTTAATTTTTTATTATATTAATTTCATTTAAACTTTATGTAACTCATTGGACATGTTTACATAATTATTAGCAGTTTATTTTTCGTTCCCTGCGCGATTTTTTTTTAGTTTTTTTCATATGCACGAAACTTGTCCTCCTTGTATCATTTGATTCCATCAAGATCTCATTCTGAAACTTGGTGAGATGTGAGAAGATAATATTAAGTAATTTTGTAAATTTTTTCAGAATTTTAAAATCTGAAAAATTTAAGTTAAAAAAATATATAATTAAATTTTAAATTACCATGATCAGTGGCTGAAAAATGCCACAATTCCCTTTCATATTAGCATAGATTTAAAAAATTCTTTTTTTTTATACTGTACGGCTGCCCCATCTGAGATATACAAAACTTTGTTCAACCCATTCTCTAGTTTAGATTATAAAAAGTATTTAATTATAATATTTTACCCCTTATGGAAATATTTCATCTTTTTTTATAGATAAAAAAATTAATTATTCAGCACAATACTCCAATTTTTCTCAGATATGTGAAACTTATCCTCCCTATATCATCTGATCCCATCAAGATCCCATTCTGAAACTTGGTGAGATGTGAAAGGATAATACAAAGTAATTTTGGGAATTTTTTCAGAATTTTAAAATTGTCCGTTTTTGAGAAATTTAAATTTTAAAATTAAATTTAATATTTTCTAACATCATCAAGTTGCACATCAAATTAAAGCACATTTAAAGAGCTTTAAAACAAGACCAAATTCAAGCTTGTATCTTTTATGGTTTCTGAGAAAATGAGCATTAACCGGATCAAAGTGTGGCATTTTTTAATGAAAATTTGAATAATTAATAATTAATAATTTTCAAATGAAGTGAAAGAAAAAATTTTTTCTATGGTTTTTGTTCATAACTAGGTTAAATCTCTTCATGTACCAAGTTTCATACAAATCTGTGACGGGCCGTCCTAAAATTGTACCAAATTGTGTTGATTTGACGTGGAATGACCCTGTCTCAAATTTTAACAGACATCCCAGGAACAGTTTGCCATATGGATGATATTTTGGTATGGGGAACAACACAAACCGAGCATGACCAGAGACTCACAGAAGTTTGTAGAAGACTCAAAAACTCCGGTATGACACTCAATCCAAAGAAATGTATGTTCTCGCAGACGTCCATTAAGTTTTTAGGCCACATAATAGATGAAAAGGGAATCCATCCTGATGTGGACAAGATTGCGGCCATAGAAAGTTTTAAAGTTCCAACAAATAAAAGAGAACTGAAGCAATTACTAGGCATGGCTAACTATCTAGCAAAATTTGTTCCTAATTATGCTGATATACTTTCTCCTCTGTATTCTCTGCTAAGCAACAAAGTAAGTTTTGTATGGACATCACCACAAGAAGAAGCTTTCCAAAAATTGAAGCATATATTGTCATCTGATCCAGTTCTACAGGTTTTTGATCCAGCAAAAGAAACTATTGTTACCACAGATGCTTCCTCGTTTGGCTTAGGAGCTACACTTTGCCAAAAACAAGCAGATGGAAGAAAATCAGTAATTGCCTATGCATCAAGAACATTGACTCCAACGGAAAGTCATTACGCTCAGATTGAAAAAGAAGCCTTAGGTATTGTGTGGGGATGCGAGAAATTCCGGGACTATCTAACAGGAATGCATTTCACGCTAGAGACTGACCATAAACCACTCATTCCGATATTTTCTAAGAAAAATTTAGAGGATTTGTCTCCCCGATTACAGAGAATCAAAATAAGGATGATGAAGTTTTCTTATAGCATTGTACATATCCCAGGAAAAGAATTATATGCTGCAGACGCATTGTCGAGAAACCCTCTAACAGGTCCATGTAGAAGAGAAGAATTAGAAGATGAAATTAATGCCTACATTCATATGGTTACAGACTGCCTTCCTGCATCATCTCACAAATTAAGAGAACTGAACGCTGCACAACTTGAGGACACAACTTGTCAAAAGCTTACTGAATATGCACTGAAGGGATGGCCCGAAAAGAAAGAAGTTGATGCAAGCTGTGCACCTTACTGGCAGAATCGTTATGAAATTTCAATTCAAGATGGACTGCTGATGAGAGGTTGCAGAATCATCATTCCAAAGTCACATCAAGCAGAAGTGCTGAATAGAATCCATGAAGGTCATTTAGGCATATCCAAATGTAGAGCTCGAGCCAGATGCTCCGTATACTGGCCGGGAATAAGCAAAGAAATTGAAGAGAAAATAAAAAATTGTAATGCTTGCATTCAAGAATCAAGTAATCGCCATCAACCCTTAATTCCAACCCCATTTCCAGAGAGACCATGGGAAGTTGTAGGTCTAGATCTATTTAAATACAAGGATGCATGGTATCTGCTAATTTCAGATTACTACTCGAGGTATCCTGAGGTTGCCAGGTTAGACAGAATGACCTCTGCTGAAATTATAAATCACTGCAAGTCAATATTTTCACGTCATGGAATCCCAGATATTGTCCGTTCTGATAATGGCCCACAGTTTGATCCAGTAAAGACCTTGGAGTTTAAGAACTTTGCCAGAAGTTATGGATTTACTCACATTTCAAGTAGCCCTAGATTTCCGCAGAGTAATGGTCTAATAGAAGCAGCAGTGAAAACGGTCAAAGCTCGCTTAAAGAAATCAAAGGACCCCTACTTGGCTTTAATGGAATATAGATCAACTCCGCTAGAAAATGGTTATAGTCCTTCCGAATTACTTATGGGTAGAAGAATCAATACTACTCTTCCTCTTGCAAAAATCCAGTTACAGCCAAAATCAGTGAACAAGGAAGTTCTTGAAGCAAAAGAGGAGAGACGGATAGAAAGCCAAAAGAAGAATTATGATAAACATCATGGAGTTCGAGATCTTGATGAATTGCGCAAAGGTCAAAGTGTGTGGATTTCTGATAGAAGAATAACAGGAAAGGTGTTACAGAAAACACCACACCCAAGATCATACCTCATTCAGTCTGGTGGCAAAACCTATAGACGGAACAGAAAGCACTTGATTCCTGCACCAGATTTCCAGCCGGAACCTGAGCCCGAGGATGACTTTGATGGTACAGGAAACCAACACCCCTCAACTGATGTTGATACAGGATGTGCACCTGCAATGACAGCATCACACCAGTCTCCAGGATCTCACCCTGTGCCGACTGGATCCTCTACAAATGCATATCCGAGTGTTTATGTCACTAGAAGAGGTAGGACAATTCGACCTCCTGAAAAACTGGATCTTTAATGTAAAGAAGGGAGATGTGCTATAAGCAAAGCCTTTGGTGACTGTGAGCCAACCAACGGGACTAACTGTAACTGTAACGAGACGGCTTAACGAGATGTTGTTGTGATTCGTGTGTTTGTAAGATTGTCTAATAAATATGTTAAACGCCATGTACAGTAATACTTCCTCGCCTCCTAAACATCAACACGAATTATACAGTGTTTAGTTACCGCACTAATCTCTGACGTCAACATCATCATGTTTTCAGGACAACCACTTAAAACAAATTTTTAAAACGTTAAGAAATTTCAGTATTTTGAAAATTGCCGAAATTTACTTCCTTTCAATATTTTGACGTATTTTTTTTTCAAAAAGAAAGAGCATAAATAATAAAGTTGACAACTAAACACCACATATTAGTTTTTTTTGTTTCGTTGTGGCTAATGAGCCTTAAATTTTAAGGTTCGATAGCCATTCTCTTATTGCGCCGGGCATGGCATACGTCATTGATGACGTGCCACCGGAAAATGGGGGGAGCAGGGGAGCAGAAGGATTTCGCCGCCATTTTCACAATTTTACGGTTTGAATGTGGTATTGATGAATGAATTTTTAAGCCTTGTATTAGTGTATTAAGTATAACGTGAAAATATTAAACCAAGGAATTAAAACTACATTTTGGATTAAATTTTCGCCTGAAATACAGCTCAAAGTAAGTAATGATTTAAATTCTTGTTTCACAATGTATATTACCATGTGCTAGTGCATTCATGTGCATGCTTGGATTTTCCGGAGAAGAGTAATTTTTTAATGAAATGATTTATGTTCTTTTCTCACCAGTTTTACACACTGCTAACTTGTTTTGTAATTTTAAACAAGGAAACATTAAGTCCATTTTCGTAGAAGTATTGTTTGAGAATAATCCCGTAAAGTAGGAAAAACCTGTTAAAGCGAATTATTATACATTATGTTCCACGAGTGTTTTTCATCCTGTTAATGTTATTCTTCCTTAAGTAGTGCGAACAATATTTTATGTTCTTAATAGAGCTGCCCCGGATATTTGGTGGTTCGGCCTAATACTTTGCTATTCTTCTACTGATGTTAGTCTTGCTTTTAAGTATTTACCGGAATCTTATAATACATTAAAAAACCATAACATTACCAACTCATTTGAACATGAAGCAGTAACTGGAAAATCCAAATTCAAAAAATCACAAATATTAAGTGTTCAGAAATAGGTGAAGTCAACTAACTGCTTAATTTTATATAATATGTAGCTAAAAAGCATTTGATCACCATTTCACCAAATTTTCAAGAAATATGCGGAGAAGTAATGAATGTTCATTTAATTACTGAATAGTATGCAGCAGAGGCATTTGGTGTCATATTAAACACCAGTTCCTCTGTTGGTACTTTTCGGTTCATTCTAACATTCATGTTGCTCTTTGGTATGCAGTCTAGTGAAGTGCTATTATTTGTGAATTAATGGCTGAATGTTCTGGGGAATTTTTACCATGTGCAAGGCTCGCATTCCCCCTAAAATTCCTAAATTTCCTAAAATATTTCAGACCTCCTAAAATTCCTAAAATTATACTAAAATTTCGTGGCATTCCTAAAAAAATTAGAAAATTTACAGGAGCTCTTTAGGCGAACTTAAAATACCTTTCTGAAAGTATTTTATAACCAAAAGTGAACTTTTCCTGGATATTTAATGTGATAAATAGACATTTCAGAAAATATTTTGCTAAAAATGTATTCTTCATACTATTTTTCATCTCGGGTCAAACTTAAAATTCTTCCACTTAAAAAAACGAACTATTTAATCTTTAAAACAGCTGTTTCATCACTCTACCTGAATGAGACATAACCTACTGTGAAATTTTTCAACTTTTTGTGGGCCTAAGCGCGATTAATTGCGAATTTTGCGATCTGTTTGCATCCGCTTGTTCCTTTTAGTTTACTGTGTACTACTGTGTAAATGTCAACCCATTCAAAAATGTCAATCCTGTTGCGTCTGAATCAGTTCAAACCGTGAACATTCTTAAAAAGCAGCATTAGTTTTTATCAAACTTTGTGTTTGGTTCAAAAAATATTTTGAAACATTAAATGTTGATAAGGATGTTTAGATAGCATTAGAATTCAGGAATCAGAGAATCCAACAGATCTAGTAAACTTAGGCAACTGTTATAAAAGTATGAGTTGTACTGAGCTAATGATTCCTTTTCCTTACTTTCATTTTCTATTCAAAACTAGGGTTATTATGTCAATTATAACAATCTATTATTCTTACAGTTCTTTAAAGATTTTGCTTAACGGTTTTTTCTTCACCATTTGCATACTTTTAAAAATGCATTAACTTGTCAAGTCTTAGTTATTGAGATAGTGAGGTAGCATATATAAAATTGTAACCTCGGCTTAATTTGATATCCGGAAATGTTTGTTACTTCAAAATGTCACAACTCTTAGGGGGAAAGGGGGCAGAGTTGAAAAGCAAACATATGGTCTTTTGACAATACTTAGATATTACGCTATTGGTTTCAAAACAAAGGATTGTTGTGAATCTAAAAAACTTTATCCAAATTAAACTTTTCTGGTAATTAAAATAGTGAAGAAAAATATTAACAAGCAGGTTTGTTTTTAGATAATCTTAAAACTTTGAAATCGAAGTGCATTAAGCGCAGCTAATAGAATTTATAAAGCTGTGGCATTACTTAATGATATATGCAGAAAATGTTACCCATTAAGATTTTCCAAAGTTGTCCGGCAATGGAAAATCAATTGTTTTTAGTTTCTTATATTACATTCAAAAACATGGGGGGGGGGGGGGGTGAAGAAAATTACTAACTAAAAATTGTTTTGTGATGCGAGATGGTTTTCGATTCGTAACATTGAATATAACAGGCCAAACGGGTTAACTTCACAAACTGTTTTCTGGGCACTGCTGTTTTACTAGATAAAAAAAATAATAAAGAAAAAAAACTTAAAAACAAATTTATTGGAAAAAGCGAGGAAAAAAATTTAAATTTGCAGATTTGTTGAAATAGCAAAAATATTAATGAGTTTAAAGAATGAATATTATCTCTGGGTCTAGTGAAATATCGTTTAAAAACAGCTGTAGTAAGCTGTTGTAGTTAAAACATTATGCAAGTAATTGTTGAAAAGAATTAATATCTTTAGAAGCTGATCAACTGGAAAAATTCAGATATGTCTATCTTTGAAAGTGAAAACTATGACATGTTATATAGCATTGAAGCATTATTTCTTTTTTGTTTTGACTTTTCTTTTTATTTTTTTGTATCAGAGGTATTTGAAGGTTGTAATTTATGCTGGAATAAATAAAATGCATTTTCAGTTTGGTTTGTCGGGTACTACTGTTAGGGACTTATTTATAGTCAAATACACTGAAGTGACAAAAGTCATGGGATACCTCTTAATATCGTGTCGGCCCTCCTTTTGCCCGGCGAAGTGCAACAACTCGACGTGGCATGGACTCAACAAGTCGTTGGAAGTCTTCTGCAGGAATATTGAGCCATGCTGTCTCGATAGACGTCCATAATTGTGAAAGCGTTGATGGGGCAGGATTTTGGGCACGAACAGACCTCTCGATGGTGTCCCATAAATGCTCAATGGGATTCATGTCGGGCGATCTAGGTGGCCAAATCATTCGTTGGAATTGTCCAGAATTTTCTTCAAACCAATTGCGAACAGTTGTGGCCCGGTGACATGGCGCATTGTCATCCATAAAAATCCCATCGTTGTTTGGGTACATGAAGTCCATGAATGGCTGCAAGTGATCTCCAAGTAGCTGCACATAAGCATTTCCAGTCAATGTTCGGTCCAGTCGCACTAGAGGACCAAGTCCATGCCATGAAAAAACAGCCCACACCATTACGGAGCCACCACCAGCTTGAACAGTGCCTTGCTGACAGTTTGGGTCCATGGCTTCGTGGGGTCTGCGCCACACTCGAACCCTACCATCGGCTCTTACCAGCTGAAATCGTGACTCATCGGACCAGGCCACGGTTTTCCATTCATCTAGGGACCAACCGATATGCTCACGTGCCCACGAGAGTCGCTGCAAGCGATGTCGTTCTGTCAGTAAAGGCACTCGAGTCGGTCTTCTGCTGGAATAGCCCAAGAAATCCAAATTTCTCCGCACAGTTCTAGCAGACACGTCCATTGTACGTCCCACATTGATTTCTACGGTGATTTGACGCAGTGTTGCTTGTCTGTTAGAATTTACGACTCTTTGCAGACGTCGCCGGTCTCGATCTTTAAGTGCAGGCGGTCGACCACTGCGCTGTCCATGGTGGGATGTTATGCATGAAATTTCATACTCTCGGCACACTCTTGACACAGTGGATCTGGGAATGTTGAATTCTCTAACGATTTCCGAAATGGCATGACCCATGCGTCTAGCTCCAACTAACATTCCGCGTTCAAAGTCTGTTAATTCACGTCGTGCGGTCATCATCACGTTAAAACCTCTTCACATGAATAACTTGAACAGAAATGAAAGCTCTGTAAAAGCACTGCACATTTATACCTGTTCTATGCGATGCTACTGCCATCTGAAAATTTGCATATTGCTATCCCATGACTTTTGTCACTTCAGTGTAAAATCTTAAATTACCCCTAAAATTTTCCTAAAATTTTGTCAAAATGTTCCTAAAATTCCCCTAAAATTTTGAAAAAGTCTACTGCGAGCCCTGCATGTGGATACATATAAGATCTGTCAGTTATTAATACACCGTCTAATATTTTGAAATATGTTATATTTCCTTTGATTTCGCAGATTCCAGTTTGAAAAAGAGTGGAACAGTAATGAATGTTTATTTTATTACTGAATGGTATTCAGCAGAGTGATTTGGTGTCATATTAAACATCAATTCCTCTGTTGGTACTTTTCGGTTCATTCAAACATTCATGTTACTCATTGGTACGCAGTCTAGTGAAGTGATATTACTTTTGCTTATGAAGTATGGAATTAATGGCTGAATGTCCTGAGGAATTTTAACCATGTGAGTATATATACTTGATCCTTCAGTTATTAATGCACTGTCTAATATCTTGAAATATTTGTTATTCTTCCTTTGGTTTTGCAGATCCTTTATTCCAGCTGAAAAATCATGCGGAGAAGTAATGAATGTTCATTTAATTACTGAATAGTATGCAGCAGAGGCATTTGGTGTCATATTAAACACCAATTCCTATGTTGGTACTTTTCGGTTCATTCTAACATTCATGTTGCTCATTGGTATGCAGTCTAGTGATGTGATATTATTTGTGAATTAATGGCTGAATGTTCTGGGAGATTTTTACCATGTGGGTATATATAAGATCTGTCAGTTATTAATACACTGTCTAATATTTTGAAATATGTTATATTTCCTTTGATTTCGCAGATTCCAGTTTGAAAAAGAGTGTGGAACAGTAATGAATGTTTATTTTATTACTGAATGGTATTCAGCAGAGTGATTTGGTGTCATATTAAACACCAATTCCTCTGTTGGTACTTTTCGGTTCATTCAAACATTCATGTTGCTCATTGGTACGCAGTCTAGTGAAGTGCTATTACTTTTGTTTATGAAGTATGGAATTAATGGCTGAATGTCCTGAGGAATTTTAACTATGTGAGTATATATACTTGATCCTTCAGTTATTAATGCACTGTCTAATATCTTGAAATATTTGTTATTCTTCCTTTGGTTTTGCAGATCCTTTATTCCAGCTGAAAAATCATGCGGAGAAGTAATGAATGTTCATTTAATTACTGAATAGTATGCAGCAGAGGCATTTGGTGTCATATTAAACACCAATTCCTCTGTTGGTACTTTTCGGTTCATTCTAACATTCATGTTGCTCATTGGTATGCAGTCTAGTGATGTGATATTATTTGTGAATTAATGGCTGAATGTTCTGGGGGATTTTTACCATGTGGGTATATATAAGATCTGTCAGTTATTAATACACTGTCTAATATTTTGAAATATGTTATATTTCCTTTGATTTCGCAGATTCCAGTTTGAAAAAGAGTGTGGAACAGTAATGAATGTTTATTTTATTACTGAATGGTATTCAGCAGAGTGATTTGGTGTCATATTAAACACCAATTCCTCTGTTGGTACTTTTCGGTTCATTCAAACATTCATGTTGCTCATTGGTACGCAGTCTAGTGAAGTGCTATTACTTTTGCTTATGAAGTATGGAATTAATGGCTGAATGTCCTGAGGAATTTTAACTATGTGAGTATATATACTTGATCCTTCAGTTATTAATGCACTGTCTAATATCTTGAAATATTTGTTATTCTTCCTTTGGTTTTGCAGATCCTTTATTCCAGCTGAAAAATCATGCGGAGAAGTAATGAATGTTCATTTAATTACTGAATAGTATGCAGCAGAGGCATTTGGTGTCATATTAAACACAAATTCCTCTGTTGGTACTTTTCGGTTCATTCTAACATTCATGTTGCTCATTGGTATGCAGTCTAGTGATGTGATATTATTTGTGAATTAATGACTGAATGTTCTGGGGGATTTTTACCATGTGGGTATATATAAGATCTGTCAGTTATTAATACACTGTCTAATATTTTGAAATATGTTATATTTCCTTTGATTTCGCAGATTCCAGTTTGAAAAAGAGTGTGGAACAGTAATGAATGTTTATTTTATTACTGAATGGTATTCAGCAGAGTGATTTGGTGTCATATTAAACACCAATTCCTCTGTTGGTACTTTTCGGTTCATTCAAACATTCATGTTGCTCATTGGTACGCAGTCTAGTGAAGTGCTATTACTTTTGCTTATGAAGTATGGAATTAATGGCTGAATGTCCTGAGGAATTTTAACTATGTGAGTATATATACTTGATCCTTCAGTTATTAGGCATTTGGTGTCATATTAAACACCAATTCCTCTGTTGGTACTTTTCAGTTCATTCTAACATTCATGGTGCTTATTGGTATCCAGTCTATTGATGTGGTGTTAATTTTGCATGATTAATGGCTCAATGTTCTGGAATGTCTTATGTGGGTATGGGTATATATAATTGATCTGTGAGTTATGAATTCATCATTTATGTTGAAGTTAGTTTGTTATTCCTTTTTTTTTCTATGCTTTGTAGATTTTTATTGTAGCTGAAGAAAAAGTGCAAAAAAGAAAGAGCTTATTAAAAATGCTATGCAGCAAGGGATTTGATTTTGTTTTAAACACTAATTCCTCTGTTGGTACTTTTCGGTTCATTCAAATATTTGCTACTTATTGCAGGGTTGAGTTTGAACGTGACTTGTCGAATACAATAATTGTTGACTTTTTATTCACATATTCGACTTCCTGGTGCTGAAAAATTGTTTTACTTGTACGTCATATCAATCATTTTAATTAAATATTTAAGTATTAAAATAATTAAAATATATTTATGAATTATCTTCCAAATTTATTTATACCGAAAAGAAGTTATGGATAATGAAGCTTTAGCCGAATTTTCACAACCGTCCTGCTTGAATTTTTCTATTGCTAGAGCAATCAGTTGTAAGTAATTTAATCAATCTGAAAAACATTCTATCTTGGAATTTATGTAATACATATTTCCTTTTTTGAGTAAAAGTAAAATTAATTTTTTTGGCACACAATAATTTTTTGTTATTTGAATATTTTTGATATAATTTTTTATTTTTGTAATAACTTTTTTTGTGGAGTTATTTAATAATTCCCTTCATTAATGCGGTTATGTGTGCTTAGAAGTTATATTTCAGTTCAAGATGTCGAGAGTATTTTCTCCAAATTTGGAATGTGATCCATATCAAAATTTGAAATTTACCCTAAGTAAGTACCGTAGAAATCAACTTGGTTGACTTCAAAGCTGGCATTTTGTTACTGCATGATGCGAGAGGGGAAAATATATATTTTGCAGCTAAATATAATGTGTTATTGGGGCGTAAAGATGTCTATTTTATAAGTTTGTAAGTTTGCAAATTTCAGCTTTTGCATTTTTTTTTTCTCTGCTTTGTAAATAAAAGGAATAAACTTTTTTTACTGCACTGCTATTTTTCTGTAAAAAAAAGTTATTCTATAATAGCATTAGCTCTTTTTTTTTTTTCTCTTTCATTCTACTGCCAGGCAGCATGTTAAATCATTATCATGCTTTGAGATTTAAAGTTTCCTTTAGCAGATGGATTCAAAATTTATAAAATTAAGATCATTTGCTGATGCAATTTTGTAGTCAATATAAATATTAGACAGGTTTTGCCACAGAAATGTAGGATTTTAATAATTACGTCGAAAAGGATTTGTCAACAAGATGGTAAAAACCGAATAAATTGAGAAAAAAATGCTTGTAATTAATAAAAGTGATTTTAATCTCCACTGAAAAAGATTTCTATGTAAAGTATCATGGTGAAAAAAACTTATGTTCCCCTGCAATTCGAAAAGCTATCCTTGCCCTCCCAACGAGCCATCTGCATCTAATTGCATAGTTTAGTTTGAGAGCCCATTGGCGAGGATATCATGTCCCGCTTGGCGATTTCTAAACTCGTTTTAATTTCATGGCATTTTTAGGGCCGTCTTTACGATGCTAAAGATTGTCGCCAATTGTGGTAGTAGAGCAAATCTGGATTACGTCGCAAAGGGTCCGTATCCTCATTAAATGTAGAACTGTTTATCTAAGCGTTAGGTTTTTGGGTGTCCGTCGATAACGAACGTGCGATTGATTTGCGTTTGCTGCTTATTTTTCCTCCAATTCTAGAGCGCATGCGTTAAAATTATGTCATTTATGTGTTTGATATTTGTTATGCTTTTAAAACATTGTTTCAGGAAATTGTTTGAAGATTGTTCGGTGCTAATATTACATGATTTTGGACAGGGGCGTATTTAAAAATGGGAGAATTGGGGTCCCCTGTCCCCTACCGGAATTTACCTCTTTTAACCGTATAAAATGATTAAGGTAATCAAATCCTCCTCTCCTGAAATTTTTTGCTGTCGATGCCACTGATAGGGAGGATCAGGATCGTGTGTATACTAGGGTGGAGCGAAAAAAACAAAGTTTTTATTTTCGAATCGTAATAGTGCGGAAAAGTTGCGATTGGTGAAGAGTTACTTAACAAAACAAAAATTTTTGAAATCGGATAATATCTTCCGTTCCCGCAACGAGCCTGAAATTTTGAAAAAATGAAAATTTTCATGTGTTTTTAGCGATTTTTTAAAATTTTTGTTTTAATGTTTTATTTTAATACTCTTGGACGGAAAAGTTACGTTTGGTGAAGCCTTCTGAAATTTTGAAAAACATATTGAAATCGAATAATACCTTCTGATACAGGAACAAGCCAGAAAAACCAAAAAATTATAAAAGTTCAGTTTTTTTTGGGGTGATGAAAACAAATTAAAAAAAATATGTTCTCATTTTTTTTGTCGTTTTTACCCGGTATCATAGCGTAAAGCCTTTTAAAAAGCACTATATTACTCTTAAACATTAATTTTTTTCTTGATTTTTCAGGTATCTTCTAAACATGCAAAACTACCATTTTTTACAACAATGAAACATTTTCAAATAATCGAAATTTATAAAATATTTTCCAAAATTTCTGCAATCCAGTACAAAAATCCACTAAATAAAGCACCCACTCCTAAAATAAGCGCTAATTTTAATCACTAAACTATAAACATTTTTAATATACCTAACTAATTATATACAGTTTCTTAATCCCCTTTTGTAGTCTGTGCCTTCTATAATTATGTTACCTAACTTAACTGACTACCCACAGAATCCTTTAACATTAATTTAATTAGAAACTAATTTTAAAATTAAAACTTCTTTAAAATTAAACCTAGTTAGGTTAGGTAGTGTATAGAATGAGACTGCAAAATGCAATTAAAAATTCAGAAACTAACATATAATAAGGTAGGTATTAAAATAGTTTATCGTTTAGGGATAAAAAATATTGTTCATCTTCTGAGTGAGTGTTTTGTTCAATGGATTTTTGTACTGAAAAAGTTAAACTTGATTTTTTATTTTTCGTAGAAAAAATATATGTGTTTGTCAATGTAATAAGAAAACATGGAAAAATATTCAAAAAAATTTAACTCTAAATTTTCACCCCTTTCTAATTAAAAATAGTTTTGTTGCCAAATGGCTACACCATGCATTCAACAGATAAAAATGATTGTAAATGATAGTCTTGAAATTAGTTCTTTTTTGTAAAAAAATAGAGGAATTGAACATTTGGTGCACTGTACTCTTGTAATCCTTTACATTTTGACATTATACATTATTTTTTATATGTACTTGTACTTTCCGATGATCAATTCTGTCAAATCTGATGTCTTTTGGAGGCTCTCTCGCGCAAGCTTTCTTTCTTTTCTCTCTCTCTTTTTTTTTTGGTTTGTAACTAGTTCCTCTGTAGCTACTGGTCTCTTTTCAATACGCTTTTATTAATTTCACATGTGGGTTTGTTTGTATGTATGTATGTATGTAACTCTGAATAAAAGATAAAATTTACGTTCTTTGCAAATATAAAAGTAATATATTTAATATTATTTTTAATACTAAAGGCTAAACTGTATTGCATATTGATGTATTATAAGTACATGTAAACTTAAGTGCAGATATTCAGTAGTTTTGAAAATCAGAGGGAAACCCGTGATGATCACAGCGCATTCCAATGTAAAAGCGTATTTTTTAGTTTTTTTTCAAAACTATATTTTAAAATTATTAATGACTACTTGTCCGTGTAAGCACAATGTTTGTGTTAACTGAAATCTAAAATGAACACGTTTTAAAGGCTTTTCCCTATTGATTTTTTATTTGTTCCCTCTGTTGAACATCAACTAAGTATTGATAATTTCGAGGTCTTATAAACGGTAGAACAGCCGAAAGTACCACTTTTGGGTCAGCATGATTATATTATAACTTTCAAAAAGAGAAAGAAGCTAGCGCGAAATATAAACAAAGCACATTATGAACTATAGAGATGAATCGAAGTGTTCTCTGGATGCTTACTGCATAATGTTGCCAAATGGCTACAGACGCGTATTATGTCCTAGATTTTTTCCAAATAATTATTTTGATGTAAAACGCATCCTCAACGAAAGATAAATGTTTATTTTATTCATGTTATTTTTTTAAAAGACGAAGAAAAATATTTCATTGTAAAAAATAATTTCAAAACATGGTAGTTGGAGTGATTTTAAAAGCTATCCATATGTATTCATTTAAGAGCATGTAACAGACCAGTGCTGCCATGTATCAAGGCCGTAGCCAGCGGGGGGGGTCAGGGGGTCAGAACCCCCCCCGAAATTTTCAAACCTCAAAAGTTTTTAAAAAGTATTCAACAAAAAAAAAAAAAAAAAAAAAAGAAGATTTCAAGGTTTGATGGTCGGAGCCCGCCCCCCCCCCTCCTATCGAAGTTGGGACGTATCTGAGGTTTTTGATGATATAAAGAAAAATTAGAATAATAAAAATAAAAATAAAAATCATTTGAATAAACAAATAGTTCTGCTCACTATTTCGCCAAAGGAGTTTTTTTCTATCTTTTCAACTTAAAACTTAAATTATACCGTCTCTCCTGCTGGTTATAATCTTTAACGGGATAACAAAATTTATGGCACTTGTCGTTGAGATTCTTTTATCATGGAAAAAGAAAGAATTAATTGGCTTTATTGTAGCCATGAAATAGCTATATACTAGTAGATATAAAAGGCCGGTTCTAGGACAAGAGGCGCAGCCGCGCAGCCGGCTGCGCCTGCCACGCCCCCGTTGCGCCTCCTCCCGCCGCCTCCACCCCCTGCGACCTTCCCTCCCCCACCTGCACCTCCCCCACCCTGGGTTGAGTTGTTTAGGGGCTGCTGCTTGGGGTTGAGTTGTTTTCAGGGCCGCCGGGAGTTTTACACGTTGAAGAAGGTTATGAGGCTTTTTTTCGAATGGCAACACCTTTTCTGGTTGCTATGACAACCAAATATTTAGGTTTCTTTGAATGGCAACACTTGTTGCGTTTTTGGGGCCGCCGGGAGTTTTCGGTTGGCAACACGTTCTTGCTTACGCAAGACTACAAGGTGATGATCTGGTTGCTATGACAACCAAATATTTAGGTTTCTTTGAATGGCAACACTTGTTGCTTTTACGTTTCTTGCTGTCATGATAGCCAGTGGCGCCATCTACGAGGATTTTGTTTAACCTTAAGATTACTTTATTTTATTTTACTGACTCTGAATATTTTCTGGAATTTAATTTTATTCTAGGCGCTCGTGGCGCCATCTATTGAGTGAACGAATTTAATTCTTTTTTTTTTTTCATTTCGGGACTTTGAATATTTTTGTAAATTTTACTGTGCTCGAGATGAGGATCGAACCTCAAACCTACAAAAGACCTTCGTAACTGTCAGATTGGTCAACGCGCAAACTGACTAAGCTACGAAGGTCTGATGTCTTGTTCGTTAACTATGATCCCAATATAATTTTCAGTGTTAAAGAACGATGATGCTGCCATCTGTTGCCGGAAATTTATTCAATTTTTAAGTGTTGAATATAAAATATTATATTGCAGGTACTACCTTTTCATTTTTAGTTATGGCATCGAGAGAGGAGGTTGTGTGGATTACGGTCCTTTATATCAGTTTGTGTATTGTGATGGGTATAATATATATTTTAACTGGAAAATCTGATTTTGAAGTTGATTTTCTACTGAAACCGAATGATACATCTAATTCACTCATATCGTTTCGAGGATGATTCATATCAAAGTGTCGAATAATCATTTTTCCTGCTGTAATGAAGAAGGCTTATCTGGAACCGGGTCGAGAAGCAAGTTTTGGTGGTGTCGATGCATTATATCGTGCTGCGCGAGGAAAAGTACCCAAGAAAGTCATCCAGAAATATTTGTCGGGAGTGGATGCGTACACACTCCACCGTCCAGTGAGAAAGAAGTTCCCAACCAATCGCGTAATCATCCATTCTATGAATCATCAATTTCAGGCAGATCTCGCAGATCTTACAAGTTTACAAAAACATAACCGTGGTTATCGATATATATTGACATGTATTGATATTTTCTCAAAGTATGCATGGGCGAAGCCCCTGAAGACGAAACAGCCTCGAGAGATTGTCGACGCTTTCAAGATTATTTTTTCTGAGAGAAAGCCAAAGTTGCTGCAAACAGATCAGGGTGGCGAATTTAAAAATGCACTCTTTCAAAAGTTTCTTCGTGAGAATCAAGTCAAGTTTTTCACGACATTTAATTCCACAAAATGTTCGGTGATAGAAAGGTTCAACAGAACATTGAAAACAAAAATGTGGAAATATTTTACGAGTCGAAATACTTATAATTTTATAGATGTCTTAGACGATTTGGTAAAAAGTTATAACATCACTTACCATTCCACTATCAAGAGAGCACCCGCAGAAGTGAACATCGATAATGAGAGCGATGTGTATTTCGCGATCTATGGTGATAATCAAATTACAGAAGGAAAACCATGTATTTTCAGCATTGGTGATGTTGTTCGTATTTCCAAGCAAAAACTCACTTTTGAAAAAGGATACGAGAAAAATTGGACTGAGGAAATGTTCATCATTACAGAGTGTGTAAAAAGAGCTATTCCAGTGTATCGTGTGAAAGATTTAATGGGCGAGCCCATTCAAGGTACTTTTTATCCTCAAGAATTACAAAAAGTGAAACTTAAAGAAGATTATACTGTTGAAAAAATATTGCGAAAGAGGAAAAAGGGAAATCAAACTGAATATTTTGTCAAGTTTCGTGGATACCCGGATAAATTCAACCAATGGATTCCAGCCTTGCAGCTGTCTGAACTATAAATATCGAGCACATGATATAATTTGCTCAGTCTTGTCGAGATGTCGTTCTTCGTAACATTACCAAGCGATAATTCCTTGAATTATTTTCCCGATAATAAAATATCGCATTTTATTACACGTTTACCGAAACCAATTGAACTAACTGGCAATTGGGAATGTGCATTAGTCGAATTGATCTATCCTCATACTTGGTATAATGTGAACCGAGAGAATAACTTGATTGGATTTGATTTAGGTGATGGAAAAGAATTAGGTAGAAATATTCCTCCTGGATGTTATGAAAATGTGCCTGACATTTTAAAAGCGATAATTATACCTGATCATGAGAATCGAATTTCCTTCAACTATAATGCTGTGACAAAACGCGTACGTGTCAAAGTCAAAAACAATGCACGCGTTGTCTTTCATGAAGGATTATCACAGATGTTGGGATTTCCACCTATGATCATCGGTGGCGAGAGCGACAAAAATGTAGAGCAGACAGCGTTCAGCCCTCAAATTGCAGATCCAAATGCTCATTTCAGAGTGTTGATGATTTATACAGATATTATCGAACATCAAATCGTGGGAGATGTGTATGCACCTCTCCTTCGAACAGTTACAGTAACAGGTACTGATGGAGAGATGGTCAGCGTTGAATATGAAAGACCTCATTATCTGCCTGTGAGTCGAAAAATTATAGACACCATTGAAATCGTTATAAGGACCAACACTGGACTGTTAGTGCCATTCGAGCGTGGGAGATCGTACGTGAAACTTCACTTTCGCCAGAAGTACCTCTCATGATGTATGTGCCATATCAATGCTGCCAAAAATCCTTCGAGGATTACTATACTCAACAAATTGGAAATGGACTTAATTATTATCAAGGTGCCCCATATCAAAGAGGATATGGTTTCGGCGGTCTCTTCAAATCTTTCTTCAGAGCTGCGGTCCCCCTATTCAAATCAGGGGCAAAGACGGTTGGAAAGCAAATTTTGAATAGTGGTGTTGACTTATTCAATGATGTGTCACGTGGTGAAAATCTGAAAGTGGCTGCGAAGCGTCGACTGAAAGAAGCTGGAAAAAATTTGACTGATAAAGCTGCAGTTAAAATTAAAACCATGATTGGATCTGGAAAAAAGAATAAAAAGCGTAAGCTTTATGAGAATCCAATCAGTTTTCACAAAACCAAGAGAGTGAAAAGACATCACGATATCTTCTCCTAAGAAAAATGGCCTCTCTCATCCATCGTGACTCCGAAGCATGTGTGAAATCGGAACTGGACTTATTTACGTTACCTCCTACTCAAGCTGCTATTGAAAAAGGAAACTTTGTCGAATATCATCCTATTGCCAGCGTGAAAGATGGTGGACCACTGGAGTACTTAATATCCGGATCCGGATCTGAATATACGGACCTCTCGGCATCTTACATCTATGTGAAAGCAAAAATAGTCAAGTCTGATGGATCTGCATTACCTGACAAAGAACCTGTTGTTCCAGCCAACTTATTCCTGCATTCTCTTTTTTCACAAATCGACGTCAGTTTGAACGAGCGAATCATTTCTTCAGCAAGCAATACATATCCTTATCGTGCATACATTGAAACTCTCTTGAATTATGGAGAAGATGCAAAGAAAAGTTTACTCACCTGTGAGATGTTTTACAAAGACTCCAATCCTGCTAAAATCGATCCGACAGCCGAAGATGCAGATGATGGATTAAAAGCAAGATATGAACTCAGCAAAAATAGTAACCAGTTTGAACTCCTCGGAAAGCTCCATAGTGATATTTTCGAACAGAATCGACTTATGCTAAATTTGGTCGATATTAAAATTAAGATGATTCGAAGCAGTGCCCCATTCTGTCTCTTATCAAACAAAGACGGTGCCGACTATAAAGTGATATTGGATCATGCCTCTCTATTCATTCGAAAAGTACAAGTCAGCCCCGGAGTTTCTCTCGGACATGCAAAGGCTTTAGAAGAAAGTTCTGCCAAGTACCCCATCGATAGAGTTCTATGCAAGACCTACTCCATTTCGAAAGGAAGTTTTTCCTTCACACAAGATAATGTATTTTTAGGTGTCATGCCTAAAAGAGTTGTGATTGGATGTGTGGAAAATGCTGCTATGAATGGACAATATCGCAAGAACCCATTTCAGTTTGCTCATCATAATGCAAATTTTGTTGCTATTTACGTGGATGGACAACCCGTACCCAGTAAACCATTGGAATTAGATTTTGAAAATAATAATTACATTCGTGCTTACTACAGTCTGTTCGACGGATTTAATAGTGATAAGGGTATTTATGTATCACGTGAACAATTTTCGAAAGGAAATGCATTATACTGTTTCGACCTCTCTGCTGATATGTGTAATGGTCCACATTTAAATTTACAGCATCAAGGAAATTTGAGAGTTGAAATTAAATTTAGCAAAGCAATCGCCGAAACTCTATCACTACTAATCTACGCCGAATTTCAAAACGTTATCGAAATTACGAAATCTCGTCACGTGTTATGTGATTTCGCCAATTAGAATGGATTCGAATCAAATACAGAGTATTCTACAAAATGACTCATCCACCAAAAAATATTTCCTAGGTGTGTTTCCTAGTGATTATTTAAACGATGTCATTATTCATAAAACCCCTGCTTGTTTTGTTGCAAACGTGGACACTTCGAACGAATCCGGAAGTCATTGGGTGGCCTTTTATATTAATCAGCATCAACTTGAATTTTTCGATTCTTATGGACATCCCCCATCTTTTTTCAAAGGACCTATTCATGATTTTGTATCACAATTTCCAACTGTGACTTATAACCCTATGACATTGCAGAGTAATGTCACGGCCGTGTGTGGTCAGTATTGTATTTATTATTTATATTCAAAATGTCGCGGTCGCCCAGCAAGCAAAATTTCTTGCATCAACCTTGACAGATCTTGACATTGAACTGACAGCGTCAATATTGCACAATTTCGTACTGCATATAGATTGCATACAGATTTAAAAATCAATAATGCTATAACAACACGTGTGTAATATTACATACATCTTAACATATCAACACTGAAACGTGCTGTAAAATCAACATTGCACACATGTTGTCAGCATCAGGATTTTATAGAATTTGTTGAACTGGAGCACTGATTTCACGCTGCCGCCAGCAGCAATTTATTGATGCTTCAAAGGCAGAGCCCACCCTGACATTCGACTGACATAATAAGGCTGCATTCACCTTGACAGTCAACATTGAGGCAAGGAGAGTAACATAACATTCGCGCACAATAGGAGAGAAGCGCATGCGCGGATTTTACACCCGGCATTCCGATTTTTTCCTTCAATGCGAAGCGAGCGCTGCACGTGGGGACGTGGATACGATTTAGGCTTCGTTAAAATTCGGTTGCTTCATTGTTGTGTGCAATATTATTGCTTTTTATTTGTGATCCTATTACTGCATTTATTCAATGACGCGGCAATACAATCCATATCGCGATCGATTAGCGATCAATTGCAGAAATGGGTGACAATAAAGATTTTTGTTTCTAAACGTGGCTGACAACAAGGGATTACACGCAAAGATTTTATCATAATTACTCTTCAAGCTCACGAGTAAGCAAAATTTTATTCATTAACTATTGATGTTATTCTTTAAGATAAATTGATTTTTTGTCTAAACAGTATTTTTAAAGCTGACATCAATCTATAGAATGTAACTTGAATTTTATGTTGATTATCTCGGTGCAATTAATGCTCCTCAATTAATTCTAATTAGGCATTTTATGTCTTTGTAGTAAATAAAAGAATCATAAATTTAAGAATAAATCAATATATAAGAAGTCTATATGTTTAGTTAATCCAAAATCAATGAAGTAATTCTCATTATACTCAATTAAGGGGTCTTAGGACTTTTTACGCGCTCCGCGAACGCGAAAATTCATCTTTTTTTAAAAACAATACAACTTTTTTATTAAAGCAAGTAGAAACTTGAAAATTTAAACCCAAAATATTCATACATATTTACATTATTTTCCAAAGTTATAAATAAATTGGATAAAAAATATTTAATTTGTAAAGAAATTTAAATTGGATATTTTTCAAAATTACGAAAATCAATATTTCACGGAGTGCAGGATATCTTAAAAACTAATTATCGTATTCGTTTGAAATTTCACACACATGTTTGAATGAAGCATTTTTATAAGTTATACATCAATTTTTAGATAAATTACCAACAGGAAAAAAATTATGGTATTTTTAATATTTTTTATTTTGAAATTTCAAAAATTTTCTAAACAATTTGAATAATAAAATTTTTTTTTGGTCTGAATTTATGAAAAGTGTGTATAACATTGAAAACAAGTATTTTTCTAATAAATAAAATTAATTTTGTAGGTTTTTATCATTTCTTTTTTGCAGAAGCTTGCGCTCTGTGAAGTATTGATTTTCGTAATTTTGAAAAAATATCCAATTTATATTTCTTTACAAATTAAATATTTTTTATTCAATTTATTTATAACTTTGGAAAATAATGTAAATATGTATGAATATTATGGGTTAAAATTTTCAAGTTTCTACTTGCTTTAATAAAAAAGTTGTATTTGTTTTAAAAAAAAGATGAATTTTCACGTTCGCGGAGCGCGTAAAAACTCCTGAGACCCCTTAAATTGTAAATTGTACAAAAAAATTACTTTATGTGACTCTCCATGTCAGCTTTAGAAACGTCCTTAAGCTAAAAAAAATAATAATTCATCTTGAAGAATAAAAGGAATAGTTAAAGAATGGAATTTACTTCCTGAATTTGAAGTGAAAATAACAAAGAAATAATAAGAATAAATAAAAAAGTAACACCCTGCAAACGTACTGATTTTGCACTGCATAACAATACGTGTGCAGGGTGACAAAAGCTGCATACAGACTAATTTCACACTGTCATATCAGTGTATCCTGCCATTTCAATGTTAAGATAATGTGTATGCAGGATTACAATAGCAACTACTTCTTGCATGCAGATTGATTTCACACTGCTATGGCAGCAATTTGATGCTCCAAAGGCAAAGCCCACCCTGCCATTCGACTGACATAAGGCTGCATACACCTTGACAGTCAACATTGGGGCAAGGCGCTGACAGCTCTTAGAGAGTAACATAACATTATTCAGGCAGTATTTAGGCAAGATTAGATTGGCTGACGCGTTAACCTGTATGCAATCCTGAGGCAAGATATTTTGCTTGCTGGGCGTTCATTGAAAACAATATTATCAACTTTTGTAAACGGACACATGTGTAATGACAAAAGTGTCTATAATTTTGTAGCCAATCATTTTCATGTATTTCCGAATTTCAATCAATAAATTTATATTTAAATGAATATCATTCTTCTCTGTCTCTCATTCACGATGGAATTTCCAAAGCTGCAAGTCAGCTTTACAATGGTAGCCAGTGGGCCAACCGGAAGTGGGAAAAGTCATTTCATATCAAATCTTCTGAAACATAGACATGAAATGTTTTCAAAAGTACCTGACAAAGTTGTATGGTTCTATGGTGTGTATCAGAGTTTGTATGATACGATACCGGATGTGACGTTCGTCGAAGGATTTCCTGCTAATTATATGGACTTATTAGGAGATAATACATTGTTCATCATTGATGATTTGATGGCAGAGTGTGGAAAAAATGATGTCATCACTAAGTTATTTACTCGAGGCAGTCATCATCTCAACATTTCAGTTATATTCATAACGCAAAATTTCTTTCACAAGGGAAAAGAAATGCGTGAAATTACTTTAAATGCACATTATATCCTCCTTTTCAAAAATAGGAGAGATTTGAGTCAGGTGACTCATTTAGGAAACCAGATTTTTCCAAGACATTTGAAATTTTTCCAAGAAGTGTTTGAAGACGCGACCAAGAAAAAGTTTTCTTATCTCTTGATCGACTTGAGAAATGAAACACCCGAACCAATGAGATTACGCACAAATATTCTTCCCTATGAGACTCAGTATATATATCAGAGAAGAGCAGTATAAAACAGACATGTTATAAATAATGTGAATCATTTTCAATCATGACAATCACGAAGCAACAGCTGAACGAGTTACATCTCTTGCAAATTTGTCCTGCAAAACTTCAGAAAGAGTTGTTGAAAAATATTGATATAGGTTGTATCAAAGCAATATGCGAGTGCAGTCATAATTTACTCTGTGGAAATATACCTATTTCGAAACATCAAAAGAAGAAATTATCAAAGCATAAGACGACCCTTCGCAAGTTGGCGAATAAAAAATTATCTTTAGCTAAAAAACGAAAGTTGGTCGTTCAAAAAGGGGCTTTCTTAGCTTTCTCATTCCTGCTGCCGTGAATATATTATCATCCATTTTCGGAAATGGAGCACGCCAAGAAATACGCCCTGATTCCTGAAGAAATGGTGTCAAAGCATACGGTTACACCTAAGCAGTTGAGTGAACTTGATACACAGATGATGAATATTTTGCAAAGCAATCTTGATGAACATGAAAAATTGGCAAAGTATACAGAATTACTGCAAAAGAAATTGAATCTAGCAGAAAACAATCCTCCTTGGACCCCACCTCGAGAAGAAGAAGAAAGAAAAACAGAAGAAAACCGCCAGCAGTATGAACCCACCATATTCAGCACTATTAATAAACAATATTTGAATCAAGCCCAGAACTTGATGGATATTGTGAAAAGGCGTCCGGATATTCTCACCTGGAATGATAAGGGTGAAGTCATTTACAAACATCAGAAGATTGAACATTCGAATATTGCTGATTTATTAAATTTAATTTTCAGCCACAAGAAAAAAACTGTTGATGTGCCTTGGTCACATGAATTTTTAAATTCATTGCAAGAAATGAATGTCCCTAAATTTTTTGTGAAGAATAAAAATCTATACGAGAAGAAAATTGTCACTGAAGAATCAGATGTGAAACCTGTTCTTACACCTAAACTTGTAAATTCTCTTCCAAGAAGGAAGCGTAAATCAAATGCAAAATGGGATAATATGTATTAATAAAAAAGTTATTATTATTGAATCATTGCCTCATCATTGACTTTTTCATCATTTTGATTAAATGAAAACAGAGAAACAAAGTTAAAGGAAATAATACATTTATTAATCATTCACAATAATATTTGGAAAAAGTACTTACAAATCATCCATTAGAGCTTTCAAATACTCCACATTCATTTTTTGAATTTCGCTATCACTCATTTTCACCTTAGTAGCCAAATCATTTACAAGTTTTAAAAAGTCAATACAAATGAAAATGTTATCATCCATTGTGTAATATTTTTCTTTAACTGTTAATGACATGCATTCATGTCGCTTCTGTGAGGGATGATTATGTTTACATCCTGTGCACTCATAGTTCATGTTAATGCATGCTCGCATTTCGGTGATAAAACAGTCAAAGATAATTTCAAATGTTTCTACTTCATCAGCAGGATTTTGAAAAACTTGCATTTCTTCGCATTTTAACATTTGTCGGAAATGGTCAAATACTGCCTCTAAAATTTTTTCATCAAAAATCATATTATCATCCTTTATTTTCTTTATATTGTATTCACTGAGGACGATACATCCTTTTTTCATCGAGAATTCTTCGACGGTTTCTACAAGTTGATAAATTTCACAGTCACCATTTCTACAAATAACAAGTGCATCGTTTCCTGCTACAAAGTTGCTGCTGGAGTATCTGGAATTGTATTCCCATATTTTTCTCTGAAAATGAAGCCAACTTAATGGTTGAAAATTAATTTTTACACCTGAAGCACTATTTTCAAGCACAATCGCGATTTTTCCATTTTTTCGTAAACACACATTTATTTGGTGATCATTATCGAGCTCCAAAACGTTTAAGTTGCGCTCGTCAAAACGATTGAAGGCATTTTGTAAGAATACATCAAGCCAATCCACTGATTGTTCACGAGAGGATGGCTGAGAAGACGCTTTAAACACTGTATCACTTGGAGAGGAACTTTGCACGGATTCAGTCTGGTTTGTTGAAGACACAGGGGGTAAAGGAAGAGGTTTCTCTAATGCTGGAACTTCAATCTTTTCCGCTCGGACACACGTCTCCGCTGGATTGACCAAGGGGTCATCCATCTCCGCTAGGATGCGTGTCTCTGCTGGGGTGCATGTCTCCGCTGGGGCGCACATCGTCGTCGAGGCATTCTCGAGGTTTGATCCTCCGCTTTTAAAAACAGCTTGAGGGAGGGTAGTTATACGGGGAACTTTTCTTCGACGTGGAGAGCTAGTCGATACAATTTCCATTTCAGGCTGATTGAAGAGAGTGAAATCATCCAAAGTCCACGTCTCGGACCATGAACGTTTCGCTGCAGGTGGGGTCACATCACTCATGATGTTTCGAAAGGTGATGCTGATCCTCGGCAGAGTTACAGTTCTGTTGGGTTTAATCCCATGGGTGAAGAGTTCATTGGTTGGGGGTAGCATAACATATAAACTGCCATGGTGACACTCTAATTCTTGAGGTTGAAATCCGGATCTTTCAAAGGAGAGGGTTCTGGAGGCTCCAAAGTTGACACATGCAACGCCGCTGGATGGATCAATGCTCTTCTCATTGTCTTTATGCTGTCCGAGAGCTGCACTTCCATCTGGGTAGAAATTGAGCAGGGCATAATTGTATGACTTTCCCGTAGTTTTTTCAACATCCTCTTTAATTTTCATCATCATCGGATTCCATATATGAGCCGGATTCGAGGTGCCGGAGTAACGATAGTCCAGTCCTTCATCACCAAAGGCATACGATTTGCGTTTCGGTGTATAATGTCTTCCGTACACCACAACGTTAATGGGTTGAAATGGGATATTTAAAAGTTCATTGAATATAGCATCAGCTTCTGTACGAGTGTAAAAGCGTTCTTTAACTTGAACGTTCAGGGCATTTGAAGACAGCGTGTAATCCATTTTCAATTTCTCAAACAGCATAAAACTAGCAACTGAACACAACGAAATCAGGAGTCAGAATGAATTTTTATCATGAAAATGGTCACAAAGAGATATCAGTTCGTGGCGCTGCAGTCGGATTGATTAAACATCACGTGTCATTAAATCTCAAGATAATCACAAGAAAGTATGTGTAATCTCTTATCACATGAGGTGGGGACCCACTCTTGTTGACATTGAATCATCGACCTCTGACCGCAAGCTTATCAATATCATCCGGTGAACAATCATGTGGGTACGTGTAATCAACATTGTATCTGAACTCACTACTCTGATAAAAACTGTAACTGTGAAATTAGAGAAAATATTTAAATTTTCAAATGTTCGAAATTAATTTAATTTGTCAAATTACTAATTAAATTTTGTATGCAAATTAACTTCATTGAGTAATGAACAGAAAAAAAATTAATTTTCATTGAGAAAGTATGATTTCGGTTTGAAAAATAAATCAAGTTCAAAGAAATAATTAGATTTGAAAAAAAAAAATAAATTCCCGTCAACAGATGGCACCATCATCGTTCTTACACATTGAAAATTATATTGAGATTCATTTAAACTTTCACTTGACTGAAAGCATTGGTGGCTCAATTGACAAAGCGCGCGGTCAATTGAAGCATCAATACTTTTTGGATCCGAAGGCCGCATGTTCGAAACTCACCCCAATCAGCGAAAAATATTCAAAGTCCCGAAATGAAAAAAAAAAGAATTAAATTCGTTCACTCAATAGATGGCGCCACGAGCGCCTAGAATAAAATTAAATTCCAGAAAATATTCAGAGTCAGTAAAATAAAATAAAGTAATCTTAAGGTTAAACAAAATCCTCGTAGATGGCGCCACTGGCTATCATGACAGCAAGAAACGTAAAAGCAACAAGTGTTGCCATTCAAAGAAACCTAAATATTTGGTTGTCATAGCAACCAGATCATCACCTTGTAGTCTTGCGTAAGCAAGAACGTGTTGCCAACCGAAAACTCCCGGCGGCCCCAAAAACGCAACAAGTGTTGCCATTCAAAGAAACCTAAATATTTGGTTGTCATAGCAACCAGAAAAGGTGTTGCCATTCGAAAAAAAGCCTCATAACCTTCTTCAACGTGTAAAACTCCCGGCGGCCCTGAAAACAACTCAACCCCAAGCAGCAGCCCCTAAACAACTCAACCCAGGGTGGGGGAGGTGCAGGTGGGGGAGGGAAGGTCGCAGGGGGTGGAGGGGAGGGGGTGTTAACACCCCAACACCCCCTCCCGCAGCAGAACCGGCCTTATTATACTACTAATGTTACGTTAGGCACTATGGAATGACCCTTTTGATGCTTTTATTTAAAAGTAACAACAATATTTATAACTGAACACTTATCAAATAGAATCAACCTCTCTAATGTCTAAGAAAAATAAATAAATACCCTTTTACCATTTTAGGGTTATGTTGAGTAAAAATTTTGACTCAAAAAATGAAAAATAATTTTTCTAGAAAGATGAACTCATTAACACTTTTTGTCGACTCGTTGTGAAGGGTTTAATTTTAAAAAGCTTTCTGTTTTACATTTATATTTTAAAAACCTAGAAATTTAAAGAGGCACCTAGCAAAGTTTTGGATAAACGTAAAATAACTAATCATAACGTAACTTATTTTTGAAGCTTATTGAGTGTTTGTGAAAATTTTTTTATGAGTCGTGAAATATAAAAACACAGATGTCAAAATTAAATACTTGTCTGAGGTAATATGAAGGTGGAAAGAAGAGAATGTATACTATTTGAAATTTTTTGCACTTAGAATGTTTGACAATTTATGTATCAAAAACTAAAATATTTGAAAATAATCTTAAATAAATTCAATTGAATTTTGTTTTCACTTACCACAACCGTTAACTATAATTTAAAAATACAAAGCATTAAATACGCTTACTAAATTTTCGACACTTTTTCTTTAAATATATTTCTCGAATTAGGTTTTGATGTTTTCCATTTAAAAGTTACAAAATATTTATAACTGAACACTTATCTAATAGAATCAACCTCTCTAATATCTAAGAAAAATAAATAAATACCCTTTATACCATTTTAGGTTATTGAGTAAAAATTTTGACTCAAAAATGGAAAATAATGTTTTCTAGGAAAGATGAACTCATTAACACTTTTTGTTCGACTCGTTGTGAAAGGTTTAATTTGTAAAAAGCGTTCTGTTTTACATTTTATATTAAAAACCTGAACAAAATTTAGAGAGGCAATCTTGCAAAGTTTTTAAAATGTTGTATCTACCATAATTATTTAGGTATTTTTTGCGACAAAAAATATTTCTGAGGGAAAAGTATCTAAGACTTTGCAAGATCTCTTGACTACACCAAACTCAATAACACAATCTTCGCGTTCTTCATAATTCCTTGCTTCTTGAAACATTTTTGGTGAAGTTAATTTTTTTTGTCAAGCATAATATTTTATATTTATTTTCAAATGTAGTATTTTTTACCATTTTAGAACTGTTTTATGTATCTTTGGGCATTGGGAAAAAAAATTTCGCTACAAAAGTCGATTTTTTCGGACTGACCTGTGCTAAAGAACGGAAAAACA
>JAXGGA010012462.1:0-38630 GCA_038373865.1 Uloborus plumipes
ATAATTTTTTTATTCATATACTTATCATAAATATAAATTTTCAATAGAATTATATTTTGACTAAAGAGTACAATCATTTTTAAGTGTATAAAATGTTTCATTGCACATACGTTTCCATTAATTTGTTCATACCTTTTACAGCAGCCATATTGGATTTCGCCATTTTGACAAAAATGCTCAAGGTTTAGAGTCTGGCACTCAACGGATTCGGAATCAGCAGGTCAAATTCATATAGAAACCGCCAAAAAATGTCATATATGTAAAAATTTTAGGTTCGATGACATTTCAATGGACACTAGCCTGGACTACTAGGGAAACTCCTTAAACGGGAAATTCTTGAGTAGGTTTTACTAAATAATTTTTGTGAGGGTTTTTTTTTTTTTTTTGGTATTTTTACGCAGTGAAAAAATAAGTTTATACTTCGTTGGACTGGGAGAAAATATTCTTGTTAATTCTTCATGTCTACTCCCTCCAGCTTTCTTTATTACATGAATAATTGGAGTAAAACACAAATAAACACACAGTAGACACATACACACACAAACTCAAGAAAAGCTCTGAATTCAAGGTAGATCAAATTATCAAAATTTCAATGGAAGTTACCTGTAAAAACGTAAAAATGAAAGATGTGATGGCCATGAGAAGAAAAAGGAGGCAAAAAAAGGAGTTACTCTCTTGCATTTCTTCTGTACTTTTTGCTAAAACCTGCCAGAAGAGAAAGTCATAGGATCATTACGCGGCGAAGTATAAACGTCACATTACATGAATCGAAGCTACTAGATCCACACACAACTTACACCAAGGATTTCACCGAATATGATCCCAAACAGGGGGAAATGAAATCCCATTAGGGCAGCCGAAATACAACCGACCAGGGTATAAGGCCATTCAGGAGCCGAAATTCTTAGTAATCGCATCTTGGGAGGAGATGCTTTCACTACTTCCTCTTCATCCTGAAAGAAAGAATGGAAAAGGTTGAAGTAACATTCAAATGTGACAAGAAATTATATTCTGAACATCGATAGTAGAAAACTTAAATAGCAAAAGACTTGAGTGATGATTGCAGATGAGTTGTTGAAAAACTATTCGGTTCGTCGAAATTGAGAAGTGAAACAGAGGTAAAATTCTTTCGTTCAATTTCAACAAACAGTCATAAAATCAACCCAATTACTGACAGAGTGTTATAGTCTTGGACACAATGCACAAAATTTTATGTTTCAGGTTACCCAGAACAAAGGACATGATCTAAAGTTAAAACAATGAAATTATGCTGCCCTTTACTCCAACTGATCTTATTAATTATTGATTTCAAACCTAATTTTGATGCTCTTTATTTCAATAAAACTCGCACAGACTTGTTTAACTTTACTGATGCGTAGCGTTAGATTAACGATTTTATCAATAATCGCAAAATATTAAAATTTTTTGAATTAGAAAAAAAATTTTCAAAACTTAATAATGATACTCCATGAAATGCGTGTATTATGGTAGTTAAAAATAAGTGAGTTGAAAGTCATATAGCGTAGAAACTTAATTTACTACAGTACTGTGACATTCCAAATATCATTTTGTGAACATGACTCATCTCTTAGCCATGTTGATCGTTTCTAATGTTTTACTTTATTTTATTTCTTTATTAATTTACTTGTATGTGTGTGTGTGTGTGTGTTTGCAGTGCAGTTAATTCACTACATTGTTAGTTTGTATGTGATTCAAAACTTGGTGATGGTTTTTTTTTCTTTTTTTTTCTCGAGCTTATTCCTTACAAATGTATGGCACTACTGTCTGTTTGCGTTTTGTGCGCCTGGCAGCCACGGACGCTTCCATCTGAAAAAGGGGAGTTAGATTTTGGATGTGCACTACCCAATGCCGTCAGCTTTTGTTCGCTTGCTACTTCCGCGTTGCTTTCCCTCCCTATTTCGCGAAAGTCCGAAGAGACTTGGCGCGTGAACAGATGCGGCGGAGGTCGTACGAAAAAATTTTAGACTATATAATTTCACTTTTTAAACAAAACTTACTTCAAGTGGAACTTCGTTTTGTCCACTTCCAGCTGAAGTCTGTCTGTCCAGCCGATTGCTAATGGTTGAAATTTGCCTGTGCAAAGAAGCCTTTCCTGAAGAAAATTGGCGTTGAATTCTCCCTGGTATAGCTTCATCAGAGCCACCACTTAGTAAGCTCATCCTTCTGTCTAATTCACGTAATTCATCATTCAGTTCTTCCTCATCGGCATCTTCTTCAGCACTCTTTGTCTGCAATAACTCGCTGATTTTATTAAATCTTTAAAACTTTCAGCAAAAGGAAACAGTAAACAGGAAATAAAACTTTTACCATGTTTTGCAAACATTCAGCTTTTTAAGCAAAGTATAACGCGAGTTGTATTTTGTTTCCATAAGTTTGCCGATGATATCATCAGAAATCATAAATATAGGGAGATCCGAAAAAGTAAATTCTTTGTCTCTAAATAGCTTCTAAGAAAATAGTTTTTTTCCTGGGATATTGTAGCCTTAAACCATTCCATTTAACTGCAAAAAAATAACTGTTGTTTTTACAGTATAATATTGGAAGTCAAGGTTCCAATTTAAAACTGAAAAATGCACAGTAACAATCTGCAAAACTAGCAATTTCAGTTTCTTAATGTGAAGTTATCAATTTTAGTTTATTGCAGTGAAAATTAGCTGTATTATACTGTAATAACAGCAGTATAAAACAGGCAGCAGAGGTTACTGTTTAAAACTGTAAAATGCACGGTAATAAACTGTTAAATTAGCAATTTTACAATTTAGTACTGTAAAGGTAGAAAATTTACAGTTTATTACAGTGAAATTAGCAATTTTTAGTTTATTACTATAAAATTAGTTATATTATACTGTAAAAGCAATATTCATTTTTTACAGTGTAGCTCCACACCCAAATAATAAATTTTACTCGCTGTATTTACAAGCAAACTACTATTCTGCTAGTTTTTTAAGAGAATGTAAATGATCAAATTTGATAAATAATCATGTTTTGAATGATTTTGGTATTTTCTTGTATTTAAGAATTGAAGATATCTTCTGGGAAATTCCATGCAAGTGTGGAAAAGCGTTGGAAAAATCAAATTACAGCAATGCGTCTGTTTTGCATATTTTTTGCTTTAAAAATGTTAGAAGTTTATTATTTATACTAATTTTTTGTCAGAAATGTAGTATTTTTAGTTTTGGCAGCACTTTAAAATTGGAAATGGAATTTTTAACTTTTGGTAAAGCAAATGATCAATCTTTCAACGTTGGTAAGTTTCAATTTTTTTCTTTAGATAACTGTTTTAAAGGAAGAATATTGATTATTACACTTTAATTCAATATTGTGAATTGCTAAAACGAATGTTTGCACTTAAATTAAGTGATTTATGTAAACTTCAAAAATGCACTGTTCTATGTAACGTAAGTTACCAAAAACATGTTAAAGTTCATGATGTGCATAAAGAAAGGGCAATGCAATGTTAACAATGCTATATTTTCTATCTTATAAGTGTGTATTAAGCAAATAGTTAAAGTTTTTTTTTTAAATATTGTTTATTTAATTTTTTGTGCTACAATCAAAACGTGTAACGTAAGTTACCGAAATATGCAGGTAATGTAAGTTACCTAAGTAGGACTTAAATACTTGTGTTTATAAAGAAAGTAAATTGTGAAATAAACCTATGTGGTTAGTAGAAGTAATTTATTCAAGAATTCCTTTAAATGTACTGCATTTACTTAATTTAAATTAATCATATTTCTTAAAATGTCTCTATTTGTTAATAAGATTACAATACACCTCTATTATAAATTACATGTGTCTTTTTGGCTTTTAAGATATTAATTCTCTCTAAACAATATCACTGCATTAGAATTTTTAGGAGGTATTTTACTATAAATTATTCAAAAATGACTTCTGTTATGCTTTAAAGTTTTAAAATATGTTTTGGAAAAAACAAATATAAAAATATTTTATCTCTTACAGGTAAAATATATTTTATTCTGCATTAAAATGCCACTGAACTCTGCAGAAAAGATGCGTTGTAAAAGGGGTATGAGAAAAGTCATGTGGATATTGCAGATTTATAAATAAAAGTCACTCTTGATGGTGTATTGAAAAAGCAAAATTTATCAAAACTATTTTCTGAAGATCCGCACATTGACAATCACCATTTAAGAACTAGAAATGGACAAACTGTGGGGTTTCGTTTAGTTAAGTATTTCAAGGAACAAGAAGAAAAAAACAGAGATAAAAGCCGGTGAATGGTGTGTGCGAAAATACATTGTATCCTTGAGTTGTGACGATTATTAAAGAAAACGAGTTTAAAGTAAAAGTAATGGCTGCTGTTGGAACCTATTATAAATGGCCAGAAACGACAGATGAAATTTATTATAAGAAAGAAAACGTGATTCGAAAAATTGAACTACCTGAACTTGTTAATAACAGCGACTAGTATGCATTTAAGTCTTATGTTATGTAATATTTTTGATTGGTCATTGAATTTGGTTTTAAATTTCTATAAATATCATTCATAATTGTTAATTTCCAATATTTTGATCTAAACTAAGCTGTAATTTTCATTCATTAATTTTTGTAATAAAGATATGCTTGTAAGTAAATTTCGTAACGTAAGTTACTGTAACGTAAGTTACCCAGTTGAAAAGCCCCTTAATCCTCAATTTTTGAAATAAATTTTTAAATTTATGAAAATAAAATCCTAAGCATTATAAGGAACTGATAAATTATACTTCAAACAAGAAAACAGCTGTAATAGAGCAGAAATTTGCCTTAGAACCAATTTTCATATTATGTCATTCCCTTTTTGTGTAACGTAAGTTACTGCCTTATTTTTGACTGCTAAATTTTGTAAAATTTTAATGCATCGAATATTTTTGCATTTTAGTTTTGCTTTTGACTATCATTTTCATAGAATGCTTTTATACAAGGTTTGTATAACAATATTTGTCTGTACTGAGGTGCTAAATGCCCAAGAGTTGGTCGAAATGTAACGTAAGTTACCGTGGGCCCTTCTAGTATCTTAGTTTATGTTTGAAAATGTCGCAAAGAACATCTTCGCAACGTTTCCAGCTGTCATCAAGGTCTGGAGTTAATGCAAAAACCGTTTTACTTTTCTGGGAAGTATCAACTCACCAAGGGAAACAATAAATAATTGAGATGTTGGAAAATAAGAAATTTGTTGGGAGCATTTTCCTTTATCTTGAATCAGATTAAATATTTCTCCGAATTCCAGAGATTAAAAAATACCAGCACAATGTATGACTAAAATTTTCAACAGTATACCTTTCTTTATTTGGATAGTTCTTAGCAAAAACGTAGCAGTGTACTTTACTACACAACCGATTTAATTTATGTGTCGGCCATACATTAACTGATTGTTTACCTGTGTTTCCACTAACTGGAAATAAATTCCTTTGCTCGACATCAATTCATCATGAGTACCGGATTCCTTCACTTCTCCGTCTGACAAGACAACGATTTTGTCAGCTGTTCTAATTGTAGAAAGACGATGAGCAACGACAATTGTAGTGCGACCCCTTCTTGCCTGTGTGAAAAAAGGAAAGCTTTTTTTTTTTTCTTTCAAGCACAATTTTTACATGCTAAGCTGTTCAAATTAATTGGGACAAAGCTATTTTTTAGCGAACTTACAAGTTGATTGCCAGCTAGCTCCAACAGGTCTAACAAGCAATTTTTATAAACCTTAGTGTCATCTGAATGTCAGTTTCAATTGCTTAAATTGATTTAGGCACTTAATTATCAAGATTTTTGAAGGATTCATGTACATTTTACTCCAAGCTTCGAATCTTAACATAAACAATGCATTAAAAAGAAGTTTTGTTCTCTAAGGTTTTACCTAATTAAAAATCATTTCATTCAACATTTCACTAAAGAGCTTTATGGCTCCTACTTGTTTAGGTACCACACGTACCCGCTGCTAAGCTAGTAAGAATCATGAAAACAGACAGAATTAGACTTATAGAATGGGCAATGGGGGTGGGGGGGATTACCTCCTGATGGGATCTTTAAAATCAGGAAAAACAATCCTTTAGATACACACCTATATTTTAAAAATATATAGAACATTCTGATCAATAAAAACTCATTCATCAATTTGAAACAAGAAATTTATTCTGATGCACCCCGTACCTCATCAAGGGCTGCTTGAACAACCGCTTCACTTTCGGTGTCCAGGGCTGATGTGGCTTCGTCTAACAGAAGTATCCTCGGGTTTTTGATGAGAGCTCGGGCAATGGCGATTCGCTGCTTCTGGCCTCCGCTGAGCTGAGTGCCGCGCTCGCCCACCAATGTGTTGTATTTCTATCACAAAAACATGAAGTTAAAATGAATTCACCAAACTGTTAAAGTAAAAACTGTAATATACATATATAACTATATATGTGTGTGTATATATATATTATTCAAATTTAAATAAAAATTCAAAAAGAGTTCAATAAGTAGTGTCGAAGTGAGTACATGCATGCTTGTTTTTTTGGTTTTTGTTTACATGTTATTTTACTTGTTCTTGCTATATTTCATTCCAAGCTCTTGGAGAAGGTTACATGTTTTTGGGACCTTCTAACTTGTCAGATAGAAAGGGCCTTGTGAAACAGGGATCTGAACTTCCCCCGATGACGTACCAGTCTTTGGTTCGCCCTTTCATTCTTTTTGTATTTTGTGATTATATATGTTACGGCCAAAGCCCGAAGTCGGCCAGTTCGTGAAATGGCCAATATCGCCTCAAAATGACCGGCCAAAGTCCGATCTTCCTTGATTTCGGGCTTTGGCCATCCAGTTCGCGAAGTGGCACGAGGCGATCGGCCAAAGTTATAAAAAAAAGATAGTGACACATTTTGTGTGTCATGACCTTTTTCACATGTCACATTTTGTGCTTGTTTACCGTAATGCTAATGATAATCACATTATATCTGCCACAGAGCAGGGGCGGATACATAAAAAGTTTTTGTAAGGGACCCAGAAAAGTAAAAAGCACTTCTCCCCTACATTTTTTATAAAAAAAAATTCTCAAAGTTCCTTTAAATTAAAAAAAGGTCGGAAGGGGGGAGGGAGAGAAAAAAACATGAAGTCAATTAATCCACTTTAAAGTGCAGAAAGATTACATACGTGTACTAATTTACTTCGAATGTGTGGCGGAAAAAAAATATTTTAACATTTTAAGCCGATCAACTATTAAACCAGTGGTTCCCAACATGAGGGCAATTGCTCCCGAAGGGCGATTGGACTCTTCAAAGGGGAGGTAAATTCTTAAAGGGCGATGGGTATTTAGAAGAGAAAAAACAGTAGAAATAAAACTAGCGAAAACCGAAATTGTAAACATTTACGAAACCGGTTGTTCAGAGTTGATTGAAGTGTCTTGCGCTAGGTGGCGTCTGCTGATGACATTAATTAACGAAGAAATTAATTAAAAGCCTTCAATACGTTTTTCGCGATTTTTGAATTCAAATTGAAGTCTCAAATAAAACTAATTGAATTCCAAATTAAAGTTCAAGAACTTCCTCCTTGCACCTTGGATGAACTTTAGGAAGTATTTTGTCATTTATTACTAATTTTATAAATTTTCAAATTGTCAATTTATTTTAATTCAAATTCTTAGTTTCAATAATTTTAGTTCCTCCAGAGTCTAGTGTAGAAAAGAAAATAATTTCTTGAAAATGGTTTTTTGAAAAGTACGTCGAAAATTTCAGATGTTTCCCTTCAAATGCTTCAGTTCGCTTTGTAAAAGAAAAAATCTGGTATGGGTCCCACACTACTCCCTTTTACGTGTAAATCTCTTTGTAGATGCCTTAGTGTTAAAATAGTGCTAAGAGTGAGCAAGATAGCAATTCGAACATTTCCACCCATAGTTTGCCACGAAACAATGCAAAACAAATGTTTTACAATGATTCATTTTCTAAATATTGCCGATTTTAACATTATTCAGTGGATTTTTCGCAAAATATCGCCAATAGCGCCAAATTGAACCCAAATTCAAAAAAAAAAAAATTTCGCCAAATTTGTCGCCAACTTGGCGACATGTCGCCAAGTTGGCGTCAAACACTTGGCGACCAAAAGCTTGGCGATTTATCGCCAAGTGGTCGTGCCAATTCATCTGCATTGAAATTAACACTGATTTACCCCAAAAAAGGGGTAAAACACCCCCTTGGGGGTATTCGAATGCAACCACAAGGGGAGGTGCACAACTAGACCATCCTCAGAGCCTACATACCAAGCTAGAAGCTTCTACGGCATATAGTTTTTGAGTTATGCGACCCACATACGCACACACGTACATACAGACGTCACGAGAAAACTCGTCGTAATTAACTCGGGGGTGGTTGAAAATGATTTTTCGGCTGCTTATATGTTGGTAGGTACATATGCACGTGCTGACAGGTCGAAAAAACTACTGAACATTCATTCGGGGGTGAGCAAAATCAAAATTTAGACTCAAATTTGAGTGATTTTTTTTTCGCGATCACAATACTTCCTTTACTACGTAAAAGGAAGTAAAAAAGAATAAAGGCATTTTTATTTATTTATTAATTTTTTTAGTTTAAAAGTGATTGCTTATAATTGCTCTATTGAGTACATTTTACTTCAAATTAAAGTTAGGTACTTATATTTTGAACAATATCGATGCTCACTAGGGTCAACTTATTGTTTTATAGAGGAAGGGAGGGGGGCGATAGGTGTGTCTTGAAGGGGACGATGAGCTCAAAAAGGTTGAGAAGCACTGTATTAAATATTGTGTCAAATTATTCAATATTATTTAACCTATTTAGTAAATAATGCACTGCATTACTTAGAAACAACTGTCAATATGATTTAAAACAAAAATTTATCAAAACGAAATCGTCACTTTTTTCCATCGCATATGAATTAATGAATTAATCGTGATATATATATTATGTACCACTGACTTCGTAAACAGTGAGTTTTACGTATTCTTTTACCCTGTCTAAGCCCTGATTGCTATATTATTCCCATAGCAAACCAAAGTGATGTTATTTGCTGTGCATGAGCTTTTTTTAAAGACATAGTTCAAAATTTTTCACGAATGTTATGTAGAAATTATAAAGCAAATGAACATTAAACATATAGTAAAATTATTTTTACCCCTTTGGGAGGGGCCCGGGTCCCCTGCCCTCCCCCCCCCCCTAAAATCTGCTACTGCCACAGATTAGTTTTTGGGACGAATCCGCACTCTTAGGCACCTAGGATCGTCCATCGGAAAAAAGGGCAAGGTGGGTAGTAGCCTAAAGATCTCACGATACCAGAAAAATCATGGCCTCTTATGAAAATTTCCTCTCCCTTGGAGAAAATAAACTAACAAAAATATAATTACATTACTGTCTGTTTGCGTATTCTGCGCCTGGTAGCCACGAAAGGTTCCATTTGAAAAAGGGGAGATAGGTTTAGGATGCGCACTTCCCGATGCCTTCAGCTTTTGTTCGCTTGCCACTTCCTCGTTGCATTTCCCCCCTATTTCGAGAGAGTCAGAAGAGACTTGGCGCGTGCGCAGATGCGGCGGAGGGCTCCACGAAAAAATTTTAGACAGTATCTACTGAATTAGTTTATGACAGAAAATTATGAGTATCAACATTTGACAGAACAAGACTAACTGTTACTCCATTTCGAATATTGCACAAGAGTTTTATTTTTACATCTGCAGCGATTTGTTGAGCACTTGGAAATGCAACTGTATCGAACAGCAAGCAAATCGCACATTGGCCGAAGAGTTCCGGCCACTTCGGGAAGTGGCCGGCCAAAGTCGCATATACGCAATTCATTTCCTGTACATCGGGCATTGCCAACATACCCCGGCCAATGTCCGGACTTCGGACTTTGGCCGTAACATATATATATATATATATATATATATATATATATATATATAACAGAATATATAAGAAATATAAGAAAGTCGTGTTAGTTACACTATTTATAACTCAAGAACGGCTGTACCGATATGGCTAAAAATTGGTGGGTAGGTAGCTTAGAGCCAGAGACGGACATAGGCTATAATTTATGTGTGTCAGTTACATAAATAGAAAAAATTTCTTATTGACTAAGCCTTTTTTAACAACTCCATGGCTGAGCGACATAAAGCACACGTTCTGGCAGCTTCCGGAGCGCAGTAAACAGGTTGTAAGTTAGCGGTGCGTTGAGTGTTATTGACTTTTTTGTGAAGTAAATTATAAACAAACGCGTTACTTCCCTTGAAATTTGTCAGAAACGATTGTCACTTAAGAGTCTTTACGCCTCTGAGGCTGAGAGGTGGAAAGCGCTTGGTGATGGGATAGCTCCTGAACTGCAGTTAAAGAGGTTGTTCTTTTTACTACTATTATTTACACAAAAGTTTTTTGGATGGATTTATGGATGGAGCAGTCAGTTGATAAGCAGTCCGAAAAAATTATCTTTTTAACTAAGCTTTTTTTGAGCCTCTGTCGCTGAGCGACATAAAGCACCTGTTCTGACAGCTTCTGGAGCACAGTAAAATAGGTTGTGAAGTTATCGGTGTATTAATTGTTATTTGATGCTGGATTACCACCGCACAATTTACGCCTGAAGGTTGGCTCCATAGTAATCATGCTTCGAAACATAAACCAACCAAAACTATGCAACGGTACGAGTTTGGTGGTTAGAAAATTGATGATAGATAGAAACAATGTAATTTACGCGACGATACTGAAAGGAAAATTCGAAAGTGAGGTAGTTCTCATTCCGAGGATCCCGATGATCCCAACCGATATACCGTTTGAATTTAAAAGACTTCAATTTCCGATCCGTCTTGCATTTGTCATGACCATCAACAAATCACAAGGCCAATCCTTAAAAGTTTGTGGTTTGAATCTAGAACATCAGTTTTTCCCATGGTCAATTATATGTGGCATGTTCACGGGTCGGAAGACCATCTGCGTTGTTTGTTTTTGCGCCTGATAATAAAACAAAAAATGTTGTGTATCACAAGGTACTTAAGTGAAGAGCAACCTATGTACTAAAATACAGAAACAATAATGAATGATTAATGTAGGTACTTTTTTTTTTGTATTTTCTAATAAAAAAAACTTAATAAATTCAAAAATTTGCTTATTTATTGCCTTTAAGGCGGAACAGAGTTCGCCGGGTCAGCTGGTCTATATATATAAAAGAAAGTCGTGTTAGTTACACTATTTATAACTCAAGAACGGCTGTACCGATATAGCTAAAAATTGAAGGGTAGGTAGCTTAGAGCCATTAGACGGACATAGGCTATAATTTATGTATGTCAGTTACATAAATAGAAAAAAATGTCTTGTTGACTAAGCCTTTTTTGACACCTCCATGGCTGAGCGACATAAAGCACACGTTCTGGCAGCTTCCGGAGCGCAGTAAACAGGTTGTAAGTTAGCGGTGAGTTGAGTGTTATTTGACTTTTTTGTGAAGTAAATTACAAACAAACGCGTTACTTCCCTTGAAATTTATAGGTGATAAGCTGTCAGTTGTCACTTAAGAGTTTTACGCCTCTGAGGCTGAGAGGTGGAAAGCGCTTGATGGGACAGCTCCTGGACTGCAGTTAAAGAGGTTGTTCTTCTTACTACTATTAAATATACAAAGTTGTTTGGATGGATATATGGATGGAGCAGTAAGTTGATAAGCAGTCCGAAAAAATTATATATTTAACTAAGCCTTTTTTGAGCCTCTGTCGCCGAACGACATAAAGCACATGTTCTGACAGCTTCTGGAGCACAGTAAAATAGGCTGTGAGTTACCGGTGTATTAAGTGTTTTTTGACTTTTTTGTGATGCAAATCTATATTTATAAAAAGAAAGTCATGTTAGTTACAATATGTAAAACTCAAGAACGGCTGTACCGAATTGAAAAATTCTTTTTTTGCATTGAATAGGAAATAAATTTTTAGATGAATTGAAGTGAAGTTACGTTTAGGTTGTAAATCACAAGGCCAATCCTTAAAAGTTTGTGGTTTGAATCTAGAACATCACTGGTTTTTCCCATGGTCAATTATATGTGGCATGTTCACTAGTCGGAAGACCATCTGCGTTGTTTGTTTTTGCGACTGATAATAAAACAAAAAATGTTGTGTATAACAAGGAACTTAAGTGAAGTAAAACCTATGTACAAAAAAACAGAAACAATAATGAATGATTAATACATGCACTTAATTTTTTTTTTTTTTTTTTTTTTTTTTTTTTGCATTTTCTAATGAAAAAAAAAACTTAATAAATTCAAAAATTTGCTTATCTATTGCCTTTAACCCATTAATGCCTGACATTTTTTTTTTCAACGATACTTTGTATGCTGGTTACAAATAGTGTTTAATGGACAGGAAAAATAGTTAAAAAATTATCATGTAAAAATTAAATTTTTTATTTAAGAAGGAAAAATCGTCCCTAAAAAGGGACGCTAGGCACCAGAGGGTACATACTTTTTTACCAAAATTTTTTTTCTGCCTACGATGTAATATTGAAAATGACAATTTATAAGTAGAAATAAAAGCAGAAATTAACATAAACTGGGAAGTAGATTCGGAGAATAAGGAAATACTGGTGTTGTTGAGTATGAAAGTCAGCAAAACTCTTTTACTTCAATGGGCGCATCTTACCTGAGGGTCATTCCACGTCAAGTGATCCAAAATCTGAGAAAAATTTTACCTTACATTTTTGTATTTCTTTCACATTTGGCTCATCAATTGTACCCCTTGAGGTAATCAAAAGTCTCAATTTTTGGATTTTTATCTCTATTATTTTTTCATTTATGAGACTTTGAACTTTGGAAAAACCCTCGTTTTTCCATGGATAAGGGTACATAAAAGGGACCATAACTCGGCATCAAATATAGATAAAACGATTTGGTAAATGGCATTTTAAAGTACGTTAGTTGCCGCTTAATCTGATATGCAACATGACTAATTTGATAAAAATTTTCTTTTTCAAAAAATGAAATTTAAATTTCAAATTTAAATTTCTCAAAAAACATATAATTAATTTTTTTGAAAAAATTCTCAAAAATTCTTGTGTATTTCATCTATGTTTGTACAAATTTTTAGATTGGGATCTCAATGGGATCATATTTTTTTGAATTTTTGAATAAAACTGTATAGGAAAAAAATGATATTTTTTAGATTCTATTTATTTAAATACTAAGTTCTCTTGCTCGTGATGGTCTAAAAAGTAGTAAACAAACATGAATATGTTTAAAGTGAGCTGGCATGAGCTTATAGATTTGTCAGGTTTACCCCCCTACCCCTTTCTTCCCCGCACAACCACTCTTTTTTAATTCAAAACTGTTCAAAATGTTTTTAAAAAAAAAAAACTCTTTGATACAAAATGAATAGGAAACTTATTTAAAGTGGGGAAATGGGTTTCCTTATAACTAGACGAAGTATCCCCCTCCCCACCCAAATATACCATTCACACTATACTAATATGACGTCTAACCTGGGGATTGAGTTGAGGATTATTTTCAAACCTAGGTATATATATTGTTTTTCAGACGAAGTGTTTCTTTTCGATCCGAACTTCAAAGTGTACTTCCATTCAATATCTGAAAGTTAACTTTATGATTCATTTCATCTTCTACTCCAGCACCAATCTTCAATTTTGAAGGGAGGAAATAAATGGGTCGCCCCAATATCATAGCAAACAGCAAAATAGCACTGTTTCGCCTTGTTCTCATCGTTTTTTCTATTCTTTTCGCACAAAACTGAAAATAAATCAAAATATCAGACCATATGTCTGTGTCCCCATAACTATCTTCCCACATTATCTAGTGTGCAGCTTTTATTTAATTGTTTGTGTTCTTTTTCATTTTGTTGTAAAGGAAAGTGTGGAATGAATTCATTAGCTTAATGAGTCATTTGCATTTCTTCAATTTAATTCATCCACAAGTGTTGGAAAGTTTCGATTTCGGTCAGGCAGAGCGTTCGCCATTTCTTTCTCACTGTGGTTGTTTTTCGAGCAACGATTGGGAAAAAGAGAATCGGATTTTTTCGCTGCCGTGACGAATTTGATTGACAGATGAAAGTTTCATTCTGTGAGGTATGACGTCATGGTTTGGGCGAGAAGTCGTTGTTTTCTTTCTTTTTTGTTTAGCTGGGCTTGTTTTTGTGCTGAGATTCTTTTGGAAATATGGCGTGATTGGACGAGAGAGATTTGAGTGACGGTTGGCCTGTGAAAATCCGTTTGGGGATGATGTAACTTGAAATGTTCTAGAATGTTCGATGGGCTTCGATTTGGAACTTTCTGCGGGGTTTGTAACAGAAAAACGAGGAGACGCTATCGAACCGTGATGGTGTGAGGACGTGTGAGATGGCTCCTAGAAATTGTGATGGAGTTAAGCGTCTTCGGGTGATGGTTGCCCGAAAGTTGAACCGCCGCGGGGTCGTATGGTGACGAGCAGTATGATTAGTGAACCGGAACGTCATGTTACTGATTTGAAACGTGTATTAATAGCCCATCTGTTTGTTTGTCGCTGACATTGTTCTGTAATGACTTTTGTGTCTCGACGGAGCATGAGATAGAACTGTAACGAAGTATTGTGCATTTTCGAAGAGGAATAAACTCTACTGATGAAGGATTATCTTTGGATTACTTAATTTTGATGTGATTATCTACGTCTAGTGTGTGTGTGTGTATTCGCGTAACATTTAGATTGGATTTCCAGACGACCCTCGGTCAATGGATACTAAGACTGAGTGAAGTATCCGGATAATTTCTTGATGGTGAGTCGTTACATTTTCGTTTCTGAATTTCTTACGTTAAAGGGTGCCAAAATTCTTACCAGTAAATGCATATTGTCTTTGTTTATTTTTTTGGTATCGTACCGAGGCAGAGATCAGTCTCAAATCTCGATTAGTGGACATTTCTGATTTAGTGGGAGTTTCAGAGTCACCTGAACCTCCTGCCGGACCTGGGGGCGCACTACGACAATGTACTAGTCTTTGGTCTTATACCGAATCTAGTCGCACCACTTGTGCCATTTTTACTTACTTTTTCAAATACTATACGATCACACTTCTTCGTAGGCCGTCTCAACGTGACATTAATTGGTGCCGTGACCAGGATAATAATTGCTGACCAGGATGATAATTTCTGACCAGGATAATTGTCACTTTGCTTAATAATTTTCTTTGGCAATGGTTCACTGGTTGCTGAAAGCAATTGTTTTATGGAACATGTTGATAATTGTTTCTTTTTATTAATTCGTTTAGACATCTCTGCCTCTAATAAATTTATGTTCTGCTTCACCGAACGACAAAAGAAATCTCGTTAAACAACTGTCACATAAGCAATTCTTAAGAACTTTCGTCAGAATTGATTGAATATTTTATTTTCATGTGTTGATAAAAATGTTTGAAGGTGACATAAAAGTAAATCCCATTGTTTGAATTGTGATATCAATAGACTGTTGATGAAATTTAAATATGTTGGTTTTTGAAAGTGTCATATTTGAAAACTTGTAAAAAAAAAAAGAGTCGAAGGTCAAAATGCCACCGAAAAGAAAAGTGACACAGAAGTCTGTGGGTACAGGTGTACAGGCAATAGGGGATGCGTCAGGAAGCATTTGTAGTAGTACTACACAAACTGTCTCTAGCTCGGGAGATAATAGTGTGGGAAAATCACAGTTCATGTTAAATGTCGCACCTTTTGATGGAGATTCGAGCGTGACAAAGTACTTCGTGGAACAGGTCAAGGACATAATTGAAGTGAATTCGTGGTCAGAGAAGCAGGGCATTTTGTATCTCAAGAGTAAACTAACAGGAGCTGCATTAAAATATGTTTTGGAAACTCCAGATCTAAGATATGCCACTTCGGTAAATAAAGTGACCGAGGCATTATTGTCTTTTTTTAGACCAGTAGAGAAAATTTATTCAATGGTGGATTTTCATGCTTTGACAATGGAACCATCTGAAACGATATTGAGCTTGGCTCATAGAATTAAACTCGTTACTTCGAGTGTCTTTAACATTCAAAACAGAGAGGTATTTGACGAAATTTTATTGCAGAAATTGCTGTCTTCCATTGATAGTAGACTAAGAATAAAAATTTTGGAGTTGGGATTGAAGAATTTTGACGAAGCAATAAAGAAATTGCAAGAGATTACTTTACTTGAGGAAAAGGTGAAATCGTATGATACTGTCAAATTTTCGAGGGATCATGTGTTTGCGTTGGAAAAGAAAATACAGGCACTGGAAGGACAGGGTGATAACTTGAATACAAAAACGGTTGAATCAGATGTGGAAATTAAAGGGCAGGAATTTAGGGGAACGTTAAACGATAAAAACAACTCTGACATTGACTATAAAGTGAATTATGTAGAGGTGGATGAAAATAAATTTGTGCCTAGGGAGGAATCGAAAACAAAAATAATTAGGAAGGGATTTAACAAGATTGTTTGTTATTTTTGTGGTAGAAGTGGACATATCCAGAGGAAATGTTTCGATTATTTGAAATTAAGTGGGAATGAAAGACGATGGGAGAATAGAAGGTCGAGAGGTAATTTCCCTCGTTTGGGATATAACGCGTACAAAACAAGGTATAGGGGCAATTCAAATTTTGAGCCTCTTGGTAGAACTACCTTTGGGAGAAGGCAAACAGGTAATGAACAGAATCGAAATAATTATTTTCTAAGAAATCGAGAGGTGAAGCCAGAATCGGCACATCAGTTTGAAACTTCGAATAGAAATAGAGGTAGAAATCACAGTCAGCTTAATTTCTTGGCGGTAGAGAAGGATAGAGCTAAAGTTCAATTCAATGATGTGGGAACGCAATTTTCGCCAGTTAAAAGCTTTGGTTTTGTGAATGGAGAGTCTATTGATCCTGATGTCAGATTGGAAGGTGTAGTGAATCGTAAAAATTCTTTGTGGGGAGAATTGGGACAGGATGTAACCGCTAGTCTAGTGGGACCAAGTGGAAGTCAAACAGGGGTAAATCCGGAATTCAGAGGAAATTTTCCACAGCCTATTCACAATAGGGTAGAGCTTGTACCTACTTACAACTGTGATTTTGTTACGAATTTTGTACAACCCAGTACATATTCATACTCGAGTGGCTCGAATGTATTTCCCGGTAATATTCCTTTTGCTGGACAATGTGTTCAAAACAATGTGAATCATGACACTCAGAATTTTATTCCGACACATAACACATCAATGTGTTCACAGCCACAGTGGACGAATGGATTCTCTCAGGGTATTCAATATTTTAACCCTGCAGTGCAAAACAATGTTGGTAATAGAAATTTCATTACACAAGGTAAAAGTAGTGATTTTGTTAAACAAAAATCAACTGGAGTAATTAAGCTAGGTAAAACTTTGGCTACGCAAACATCACCAATTAAGGAAAAAACATCTTTTCCTTCTGTTGTGGCACAGGAATTTATTCCAGCCGCTATTGTTAATGTACAATTGCAAAATACGGGTCATGAGGACTTGTCAGGGAAACTGCCTCTGATAGAAATTCAGATCGGTCAGACATCTTCTGTATTTTTGGTTGATTCAGGAGCCAGCCTGAGCATTTTAAGTGATAATGTGTTGCAGAGAGTGAAACAACATGCAAAGATAAAAAATTTGGGTAGACATATTACAGTGTCAACTGTCAATTCGACTGTCGAATTTCAGTCATGCGTTGAATTCTCTTTTAAAATTAAAAATTTGTTCTTTAGACATAATTTTTTTACGATGCCAATTAGAGAGGATTCGCCTTTTGCGGGAATTTTGGGCTATGACTTTCTCACAAAGTATAACATGTATGTGGTACCAAAAGAAAATATTTTGTGCTATGATGGTAACAAATTTAGTTTACTGAGGGGTCCTCATGAACTCGAAGTCAATGCAAATGCATGTGACAATTGTAATGCTGGCATCAGCACATTTCCCAGTTTGAGCGTGGAGAATCGCGTTCAGGTTTTTTCAAAACAATTCGTTGAGCCGAATAAAACAGACCTTATTAAGGTATTTGCTCATGGAGAGTATGAGAAGGACTCACAATTTTTGTTTACTATTTGCGACTCAATTCAGTCATGCAAAATTGAGGATTCAATCATTCGTTTTGATAGAGCTTCTAAAGAGCAGTCATGCAAAAACAATTCTTTTTTTTTATACGTACAAAATACTTCGTCACAAACACTTCATCTAAATAAAAATATGGTGATGGGTCACTTAGCCAAAATTGAGCATATTAAGGAAATAAAAGAAAATTCGGTGCAACATGTCATTAATTCTATTCGAGCATCGGAGGAAGTGTTAACATTACGAGAAAAGGAATTCAACATTTCAAATTTTAAATTGGATCATCTAGACGAAAATCAAATAAGGACTATGCAAGAATTACTAAAAAGAAATACACAATGTTTTTCCGGATCTTTGAACTCGTTGGGGCATTCGGACAAAATTAGAGTGGATTTTCAATTTACTCATGATTTCCCGATTAAATCTCTTCCTTTCCCGATACCTCAAAGTCTTCAGCAAGAAGCTAAGAATCAGCTGAGTCAATTGCAGGAAGCAGGCGTCATCTCAAGGGTTCTCAGCGCATATGGATGTCCAATGTTACTGGTGAAGAAACGCTCTGAAGGATCTGAAATTCAGAAGTATAGGTTGGCTCTAGATCTCCGGCTGTTGAATTCCACTATAGTTCATTCTTCTTACCCGTTACCGCGCATACAATCCCTAATTAACTCGTTGTCAGCATACAAATATTTTTCAACGTTGGACTTACATGCTGCATACCATCAAATAGAGTTGCCACAGGAATATCGGGACAGATTTTCATTTGCAACACCGTGGGGAACGTATGCATATTCTAGAATTCCATTTGGTGTATCTAACGGCGCTTCAATTATGCAGAACTATTCAGACACGATATGCGAACAAACTAATATGGATGGAATATTTTGTTACTTGGACGATTTGGTGGTTGCCGCCAACAGTTTTTCAGAAATGCAATCCAAATTGGAGAGACTTTTTGCTGTTCTCACTGAATTCAATATGACTTTATCACCGAAGAAATGCCAATTTTTTTTTGGACAAAATAGATTATCTGGGTTTCCAAATTTCTCGGAATAAGGTATTGCCCATTTCGTCTAACATCATTAAAATCACGTCTTTTCCTCCTCCAAAAACCAAGAAGCAAGTGAAACGCTTCATTGGAATATGTTCGTACTATAGAACTTTGATTCCGAAATTTTCGGACTGGATTCATCCGTTGAATCAGCTGACTCATCCGAAAGCTGTTTTTAAATGGACTGATGAGATAAATGAGTGTTTTCAACAACTACAGAAGATTTTTTTCAATAATCCGTACATCGTGCAACCTAATTGGAATGAACAATTCTACATAAATACTGACGCAAGTGGTCTAGCAATCAGTGGTGTGCTGTTACAAAAAAAACAGGGACTGTTCATACCCATATCATTTTTCTCAAAATTGTTGTCGCCAGCAGAAACTAGATATCCAGCAATCAAGTTGGAATTGATGGCCATTGTCAAGACTTTTGAAGCATTCAAGTCATATATTTTTAATCGTCATGTTTATTTACTGAGTGATGCCAAGAGCCTGAAAGAATATAAGAAAACATCGTCCCCGGCATCGTTAACAACTCGATGGCTAATGACACTTTCACAGTATAATTTTTCTTTTTTGCATTTACCGGGACCAAATAATTCTTTTGCTGATATGCTCTCGAGAACAGATATGTCTAAAAACCAGGTGGATATCACATGTGATCCATCACTTTTAAACGACAAACAAATTAATCCGGTGATAAATACTTCAGATCAGGAGGAAGAATTCTTACCTGATATAGTTGAGGTATATAATGAAAGTTCTAGGAAGTGTGGTGATGCTATTGGTTGTGATAAAAATGTAAATTGTATACATGTGCAGAGTTCTGGTAACTTGTTAAAGCAATGTGTAAACGTGTTAAATTTCATTCACGAAGAAACCGATGCATTGTTGGAGATCACGAATTCGACTTTTCTTAAAGAGCAATTAAGGGATAGGAAGTTATCATTGATATATAATAACATTTTAAATCGTGTGGTTTCAGACAAACATAGAAAATTTTGTATTCATCCCGATACTCAGCTTCTAATGTTTTGTAAAGATAGTTTGTCAGAGAATGATCAGGAAAATTTAAAAATTGTCGTACCTGATTCGTTGAAACCTAAAGCATTACACATTGCTCATCATTCTCATTTTGGTATAGCCAAAACATATGATTTTCTTTCTAGAAATCTATATTGGGACAAAATGTATGTTGACTGCTTAAATTTTTGTGCTAGTTGCATTAGATGCATTGAGACTAAACCGCATAGAATAAGAAAAGCTCAACTGCAGGAAACTTTTTCACCATTTAAGTGTAACCAATTGGTGACATTGGATATCGTTGGTCCTTTTAGTAATAACAAGTACATTTTAACGGTCATAGATGCCTTTTCTAGACATCTGGAATTGTATGTTTTGAATAATATTACTGCCGTGTCCGTGGCAAAATCTTTCTTTAAGTATGTGACGTTGTTTGGCAGACCCGAATTGGTCCTGACTGATCTTGGTCGACAGTTTAACTGTGAACTTTTTGCTAAGTTTAATCAGCTATTTAACATACAATTACGACACACAACAAGTGGTAATCCCCAGGCAAATACTTTGAGTGAAAGAGTGAATTTAAGTTTAAAAAATTCAGTTAAATCCTTACTAGCATCTGGTCTAGATTTTGACTATGCCGTCGACATACATAAAGCATGTTATAATGCGTCTACTCACTCGACTGTAGAGTTCTCTCCTAATTTAATTCACTTTGGTAGAGAATTGTCTTTGATCACTGACGTTGTAAATTTTAATATTAATCCGTCTCTTGATTCGGCTTTTGAGTTGCATAAAATCTTAGAGCAACTCCAATTTATCTATCGTCAGGTTTACCAGAATTCTGTGGGTAAGAAATTGGCACATAATCAGAAACATAACTCACATTGTAAACCATCTGACATCAAACAGGGAGATGTGGTGTACCTTCGTTCTAAGAACAAATTTAATCCATCCTTAAGTGGACCTTTTTTTTGCAAAAGAAGGGTTTCTCCAGTTTTGGTGCTAATCCAGACATTAAATAACAAATGTGCACCTGTCACTAAGGTCCATGTGAATCGGTTGGTAAGGATTCACAAAAGAAGGCAAGAGCTCAAAGCTGCCATGGAGCGAGTTGGAGAGAGTGTTGCCGAGGTTTCGCCGCATCATCCGACCGACGTGCCTGAAGTGGTGGACATTGATTCTGTTGGAGCTGCTGACGCGGAGAACTCCGGATCCTGTGCGGAAGTGCCAGCTGCGAGGTCTTCAGCGAGGGAGGAAAAGCGTCGTCACGAAACTTCTGGTGGAAGGAGGTCGCCGTATTCGCTACGATCAAGAAGAAACTAAGGGAGCAGACCGCCTGTCTTCCAGTTATCTGTGAGGGGATCGCTCATTGATCAGCCCTTCTGACTTCCGTTCCTGTGACATAAGATTGCTGTTTCTTCTGGACTTGCCTGAATCTGTGCCTGTCATCATGGGTGATCTTCGTCCGCGCCGAGTTTGCTGGTCATCGTGGATCTTTGTGTCCAGAGCTGGACGTGCTTCTGTTCGTGGTTTTCGGGTTAGGGCAATTGGCTAAACCCGCCTGTTGGACAAGTCTACTGCAGTGTCCTTCATCGAAGTGGTGATCCTTGAAACATCTTGGCCGTTGAGTCACCTGCGAGTGGTCCGCCGTCCGCAGCATCGTCGATGGGAGCATCGCCGGGAGATCGGTGTTTCGTCGAGTTCCTCGAGAGTCCAGGATGCAAGGGGTCGTTGAAGAGTGCGTGTGAGTGATTGATTCATCGGACTGGAAGCATCGGCAGTCATCTATCCTTTTGTCGGAGCTCGAGAGTGATGGAGAAAAAGAAAAAGGACTAAAGTGACTTTTTTAAATGTTTTGTATATATTGTTTTTCTCTGATCTATTTAATTGTTGTTTTATTGCTATGTTTAAGAGAAAGTAGGTCGGTGAAGTGTGAATTCATCCCTGTCGCCATCATGCAGTGGAGTGTTCGAGTTCATCTGGTGCTCGTCATGTTGTCTAGAGGTAGATTTTTGCACAAATTTTTGGTTAGTGAAAATCTTTTTTTAGTTTCAGAGGATTTAGATTTTTGCTAAATCGAATGGATGTTGGTGTTCTTTGCTGGAGAAACACAAAGTCGTTTCTTGTCCTTGGGTGGTGTTGAGCAAAGCTGATCGGGGTCTTGTGCCATTTGTTGGATCCCGCATGTCAGAGATTGTTCAGGAGTCTTTGTGTTCATGACAGCATCCTCGTGAGTTTTAAGGAAGAAGTTTTCTGTGTTTCCTTTGTTTGTTTTGTGTATGGGTGCACAAACTGTGTACAAGTCATGTGGATGCCAATTTTGTTTGTGATCTGTTAGAATAGAGCATCTGTGTATATAAGTTCAGAGACATGTGTGTACAGAGGATAAAGTTATCTTGTAAGGCGAAGGAATGTAAATATTTTTTTTTGTTTCGGATCTCTGTGACAAATCAGCAGTGGAATCTTACAAGGTGGTGAGAAATTTGTAGGAAAGGGTTAGTTCAGAAAGTGGAAGATTTTCAGTGGCGTTCAGGTTTATGTAGTCCCTTTGAAAAATGTGCATGCACTAGTCAACAGTTTTTTTTTAGGTTTTCCCCATTTTGGCATTTTTTGGTGTTATGGTACGTATTCGGGCTTACAAAATTTTGAGTACTCATCCGTTCATTTTGGTCTTCAAAATTGTTTTTGGTTTCGGCAATTTTTTGTTATCTATTTGCATTTGACTTTGTTGGTACCTCATCTAAATCAAGCATATCTTGGGCGTCATTGGAAATCTGGAGCAGTCTTCAGTTGGAAATAAGCGAGGGTGTTGTATAAAAAAATTTCTCACAGAGAGGAGGTCATGTAAATGTGTCGGTGTCAAAGTAAACATGATCAGGTCAAGAAGGAAGAAGAGGAAAGTTGTTCTGCTGTATTTTGGTGATGATATATATGTAAATGTGTTATATTTTTGGTCTCTAAGTATATTAAGTTTGTATATTACATGTTAATTGTATTTGATATGTTAAGGCTTTGTCAGTGGGTGTTTCATCGGGACAGTCCGGTAAGTGCATCGTCTCCAGGTTGGTTTTTCGCGCTTTGTTCTTGTTGAAAGGGGGAATTGTGGAATGAATTCATTAGCTTAATGAGTCATTTGCATTTCTTCAATTTAATTCATCCACAAGTGTTGGAAAGTTTCGATTTCGGTCAGGCAGAGCGTTCGCCATTTCTTTCTCACTGTGGTTGTTTTTCGAGCAACGATTGGGAAAAAGAGAATCGGATTTTTTCGCTGCCGTGACGAATTTGATTGACAGATGAAAGTTTCATTCTGTGAGGTATGACGTCATGGTTTGGGCGAGAAGTCGTTGTTTTCTTTCTTTTTTTGTTTAGCTGGGCTTGTTTTTGTGCTGAGATTCTTTTGGAAAGATGGCGTGATTGGACGAGAGAGATTTGAGTGACGGTTGGCCTGTGAAAATCCGTTTGGGGATGAGGTAACTTGAAATGTTCTAGAATGTTCGATGGGCTTCGATTTGGAACTTTCTGCGGGGTTTGTAACAGAAAAACGGGGAGACGCTATCGAACCGTGATGGTGTGAGGACGTGTGAGATGGCTCCTAGAAATTGTGAGGGAGTTAAGCGCCTTCGGGTGGTGGTTGCCCTAAAGTTGAATCGCCGCGGGGTCGTAAGGTGACGAGCAGTATGCTTAGTGAACCGGAACGTCATGTTACTGATTTGAAACGTGTATTAATAGCCCATTTGTTTGTTTGTCGCTGAGATTGGTTCTGTAATGACTTTTGTGTCTCGACGAAGCATACGATAGAACTGTAACGAAGTATTGTGCATTTTTGAAGAGGAATAAACTCTACTGATGAAGGATTATCTTTGGATTACTTGTTTTTGATGTGATTATCTACGCCTAGTGTGTGTGTGTATTCGCGTAACATTTAAATTGGATTTCCAGACGACCCTCGGTCAATGGATACTAAGACTGAGTGAAGTATCCGGATAATTTCTTGATGGTGAGTCGTTACATTTTAGTTTCTGAATTTTTTGTGTAAAGGGTGCCAAAATTCTTACCAGTAAACGCATATTGTCTTTGTTTATTTTTGTATCGTACCGAGGCAGAGATCAGTCTCAAAATTTCGTGTAGTGGACATTTCTGATTTAGTGGGAGTTTCAGAGTCACCTGAACCTCCTGCCGGACCTTGGGGCGCACTACGACAATGTACTAGTCTTTGGTCTTATACCGAATCTAGTCGCACCACTTGTGCCATTTTTACTTACTTTTTCAAATACTATACGATCACACTTCTTCGTAGGCCGTCCCCACGTGACAGAAAGTAATGCAGCAAGATATATTTATATATGTATATATTAAACAAACACTGCTTTTTTGAGCACAACCTCACATGTTGTTTAACTTCTTTACAGATTGCTCCCCCCCCCCCTTACCCTACCTTTCCACTCCAAACTTTTATTTTTTTTATCATCCCGCCTAGCCCCATTTCAAAGCCTTAGTCGCTACTGATGTCTGGTAGTGTTTCAGTTTGTTCTGTTTGTTACTCTTTCCTATTAGCTCATGAGCTTTGTCCAATAAGAGAAAAGAAAGGCAGTGATGGGGACTGACATATAACGTGACACTTTAATTTCTTTTCAGTTTTGTGTAAAAATAATGGGAAAACATTATGAGAACAAGGGGAAACAGTGGCTATTTTGCTGTTTGCTATGATCTTGGGGCGACCCATTTATTCCCTCCCTTCAAAATTGAAGATTGGTGCTGGGGGAGGGGATGAAATGAACCATAAGTTTAAATTCAGATTTTGAATGGAAGTACACTTTGTGAAGTTCAAATTGAAAACGAAACACTTCGTCTGAAAAACAATATATACCTAGGGGGAAAATAATCCTCAAATCAATCCCCAGGTGAGACGTCATATTAGTATAGCGTTAATGGTATATTTGGGTGGGGGAAGGGTTGTACTTTGCCTTGTTATAAGGAAGCCCATTTATCAACTTTAAACAAGTTTACTGTTCATTTTGTATCAAAGAAGCTTTTTTTTAGCATTTTAAACAGTTTGGGGGGAAAATGGTTGGGTCAGGAAGGAAGGGAGGGGGAGCTAACCAATCTACAAGTTAATGTTATCTCACTTACCTAGAGTAAAAATAATAGTCAATTCAATCCCCAGGTTAGACGTCATAATAGTACAGCGTTAATGGTATATTTGGGTGGAGGAGGGGGATACTTCGTCTAGTTATAAGGAAACTCATTTACCAACTTTAAAAAAGTTTAGTATTCATTTTGTATCAAAGAGTTTTTTTTAAACATTTTGAACAGTTTTGAATTAAAAAAGAGTGGTTGTGCGGTGGAGGAAGGGGGAGGAGGGTGAACCTGACAAATCTGTAAGCTCATGCCAGCTCACTTTAAACATATTCATGTTTGTTTACTACTTTTTAGACCATCATGAGCAAGAGAACTTAGTATTTAAATAAATAGAATCTAAAAAATATCATTTTTTTCCTATACAGTTTTATTCAAAAATTCAAAAAAATATGATCCCATTGAGATCCCAATCTAAAAATTTGTACAAACATAGATGAAATATACAAGAATTTTTGAGAATTTTTTCAAAAAAATTAATTATATGTTTTTTGAGAAATTTAAATTTGAAATTTAAATTTCATTTTTTGAAAAAGAAAATTTTTATCAAATTAGTCATGTTGCATATCAGATTAAGCGGCAACTAACGTACTTTAAAATGCCATTTACCAAATCGTTCTATCTATATTTGGTGCCGAGTTATGGTCCCTTTTATGTACCCTTATCCATGGAAAAACGAGGGTTTTTCCAAAGTTCAAAGTCTCATAAATGAAAAAATAATAGAGATAAAAATCCAAAAATTGATACTTTTGATTACCTCAAGGGGTACAATTGATGAGCCAAATGTGAAAGAAATACAAACATGTAAGGTAAAAAACGTTGGATCACTTGACATGGAATGACCCCTGAGTCTTATTTAAAGCAATATAACAACTAGCCCCATAACACCTAACTCAATCCGGTACTCTTGAGCTCAATGCGTACAGCAGCTTCTAAAATAAAAATGAAGAGCGGCTACCACCACTTTTTAGAGTGAATCAAAAACCGGTAGTTCCCGATATTTGATACATGGGATCTTTTTCGCTATGCAACGATTGTACTGAGCAACCATATATATTTGGTTCTTCAATTTCAATTACTTTCTTTTCGCTGTTGGACAATCGCTTAGCCTTTACAATAGGATGAACTCCATGAAGATTCGATGCAATAGTTATGACATTGCTATTATTCCACCGAACCAACGTAATATTATTTTACCCGTCATCGATATTTATTCAAAACTTCCTCTCTTTTCTTTTTTGAACAACGTAACTTTAGTTCATGAGCATTTTTTAATCCGATTCTTGCACAAAACCTTTCTGAGACAAATAATCACGTAGGAACGCAAAAGAAGTAAATAAATTGTCACAGTAGAGATCAAAATTGGCATTCTCAGGGAATTCTGCAATTAAATCTGCAACCCCCCCCCCCCTTTTCCAAACAACCTACACATATGCAATCCTTGAATTCTTCATCAAGGCTTCTGAAACAGGTTAGGGCTTCTTCAGCAGTCAGACTAAACAAAAATAGACACCTAAATACATAATGGAAAAGTAATTAAATACAACGAATAATTAGTGTTTTAAAGAATACCTTTTTACTTTCTTCTATATCTTACTACTATTATATATGCGAAAGTTTGTATGGATGGATGGATGGATGTATGGATGGATGTATGGATGGATGTATGTTTGTTCCTCTTTCACGCAAAAACTACTGAATGGATTTTGATGAAACTTTTACCACAATGTAGCTTATACATCAGAATAACACATAGGCTATAATTTAAAACGATATACAAAAAAATTCGATCGGTAGCGCCTTTTTCATTCCAATTTAAGGTACATTATTTCTCATAAATCAAAAGGCATTGACCAAACTAATTCAGTATTTAGTGTATCATCTCAACTCCCTGTCGAAAGCTATAATTGCGGGCATCATTTCTTCTTTCCGTATTTAATGTTCAAGGCTTTTCTCAAGTCAAATCATGAAGGTTTTTTTTCCAGCTTCATGGGGAATATCCAGGCTTTTACCATGATTTGTATTTAAAACATTTTGTATAGTCTTAGTTGTACAAGTAGAATATTTATCCTTAAGCAATGTGTTTCTTAATGTGCATTGCTGCGTGAAAATATTATTTCTTTAGAATAAATTGTATTCCTTTATTAGTAAATTGTTCACTGTATCAATTATTTTCACAAGTTTCGTAAATTTGTCGGTCCTGCTTAATCGGGTAACGAATAAACGAATAAAATATCCTGGAACTGGATATTTCCCATGCCATAGTCGCAATACTAAAGATTCCGTTTAATCGAATTCTCCGCTTAATCAAATAATATTTCTTGGAACCGACAGTATTCGTTTGAGCGGGGCCGACAGTATATGTTTTAGAGTATCGGTAATGTAATTGCTTGAAGAGATTGGCAACTAATAAATGGATTGGGTTCATTATTTTCCAATTTAATGGAACTTTAAATACAACTTTACGGTATTTTTAAAAAAAATTTTGCGCTGACTGGGCGGGTACTTACAATCGGTCACTTAATCCAATCGAACAGGTATCTTGCCGAATTTGTAGCAAGAATATTATAATAACTATATATTGGTAATTTTTTCAACTGACGCCAGTTTTGGCGCCAAAGACTATGTAATAATACTTTACTTCTTACATGATATAACTAAAATAAAACGATTGTTGTCTGATATTTGTAGACTGCGCCAAAATCTTAATCATCGAGATAATACTCCCACAGTTGAAGAAAAGTTCAGGCTTTTTTTTTTTTGGCCGATCCCGTACGTTGTCATTAAAAAAACTTTTAAAACTTATGTCAAAGCGTAAAGTAATCCGCATACGAAATTAATCAAACCCCAAAACTAAAATTACCAATAATTTGTGTTTTTCGCACAAATAATTGTCAAATGCTCCCTACAAATTTCGAAATCACTTAGGACAAAAACTTTTAGCGTCATTTCATGGTCAGCAATATTTTCTCAACATTAAATGACAATTTTTCTTTGACAAAAATTACTGACTTAATAATACTTAAGCATATTTTCATAAAGTAGGGAGGGGAGCAAAAGTATCCTAGGTATCCCAAAACAATTACCGCAAATTTAGCGACATTTTAAATCGTCAAAGCGGTACGTTTTGAGTTCTTTTAGTTTAGGAAAAAAAATCGATTATAAATTGGTTCTCAATATTTTCACTGGCCCAGGCAACGCCGGGTATTTTTGCTAGTCTATTATATAGAAGAAAGTATTGGTTTCGTAAAAATTTTCGAATGTCGAATTTTGACGGATTTGCACGTTTTGAGGTGCGCTGAGTCCATTTCGACCATTTTTGGAAAATGTCTGTCTGTGTGTGTGTGTGTGTGTCTGTCTGTGTGTGAGTCTGTATGTGTGTGACCAGTTTTTGTGGCCGCGCTAGAGCAAAAACTACTGCATGAAATCGAACAAAAATTTTTTCACATATGCACCACCATGTGAACTGGTGCACCTGACTTTGTTTAGCGAATTCCTCCAAGGGGGGTGGAGCAATCGCACGTGTTCTGCGCGTGGGTGATTGCTATATCTCAGGAAGTAACCGGCGGAATCAAACGAAAATTGGTCCATAGGTAGACCCTACCGAGTACAGGTGCTGATTTAATTTGCGTGTCAATATCTCGAAGGGGGTGGAGCAATCGCACGTGTTCTGCGCGGGGGTGATTGCTATATCTCAGGAAGTAACAAGCGGAATCAAACGAAAATTGGTCCATAGGTAGACCCTATTGAGTACAATCGCTGATTCAATTTGTTTGTCAATATCTCGAAGGGGGGTGGAGCAATCGCACGTGTTCTGCACGAGGGTGACTGCTATATCTCAGGAAGTAACCGGCGAAATCAAACGAAAATTGGTCCATAGGTAGATCCTATTGAGTACAGGTGCTGATTCAATTTGTGTGTCAATATCTCAAATGGGGGTGGAGCAATCAAAAGTGCTTATTTTGTCATTGCACCTACTGTATCTCGGGAAATATTGCTGCGATTTGAATGAAATTTGGAATAACACTAACCCAATATGGAAGCAAGCATCGATTAAATTTTGGCGCCAATCGCCCCAGGGGGAGGGTGGGGTGATTTTTGCGCTTAGTCAACAATGCGAAAAATTAATTCATTAAAAAATCGCTTTCACGCTATTTAATTATCAAAACAGCTGAAAACTTTCAATGATTTGAAATTTTTAACTGTTGCCAATTTCTTTTTACTAACAAATAAAATGTTTGCAATTAATCTAAACAAGGCTTTTGCAATGATTTCCAATTTCGCTCATTGATTCTGCATTTGCAGGGCTATTACGATAATTGGGAAATTGTAGCTGTCTCCAATTACTTGGGCGAGTACGTATTTTATTTTGTAACCGGAATTCATAAGATAGATATAGAAGAAAGTTTCGTGACGGCCACGACAGCTAGTTTGAAATAGCTTTCTTTCAAAATTTACCTTGAGTATTTTTTGTAATTAAAACAAAAAGAGAAAATATTTAAGAACGTTGTATAATTAAGTTTATATATTAATTAATTTAATTTAATTAGGTTTTTGAAATAAAACAAGTTTTAAAAATGACAATTATTATCTGTTTTTCAGTCTAAAAACATTTACTAACTTCTTTTGATATAAATTATGGATTCTAAGCAAGAAACCAGCAACGGTTAAACAATGCAGCCTTTGGTGCCTAGCGTCCCTTTTTAGGGACGTTCTTAAATTGCTATAAAATCCTAAAAAAATTTAAAATTTACAAAATTGCAGAAAAAGGTAAACTAAAACATCGATCAAAGTAGCACATATATCAAGCACAGATAGATTTACTTGTTAATAACTTTAAAAACTTAGCTTTTTGTTCTTGAGATTGTGAACGATGTAATTTTTGATAAAGATCATAATCAAATGGCTACAGATCACACTTTACAGCGGTTATGTGCTGAAATCTGTTAATATAGAATTGAAGCAATACCAAAGTAATAATTGAACACAATTATTTGGTTGAAATGTTCATTTTTGGAAAATTCAGACTCACTTTTTGGACCGTCCCTAAAAAGGGACGCTAGGCATTAATGGGTTAAGGCGGAACAGAGTTCGTTGGGTCAGCTAGTATATATATATATATATATATATATATATATATATACAGTGAAACCTGTGTATAACGATACTGCACATAACGATAAACCTGCCTATTACGATATTTTGGTTTGGTCCCAGCCAACAGTTTGAGCTGTTTGCTCAAACTGTCTATAATGATAATCTGTCTATAACGATATTTTTTCTCGGTCCCTTGAGTATCGTTATACACAGATTTTACTGTATATATATATATATATATAACTAGCTTAATACCCAGCGTTGCCCGGGTGCTTATTAATACAACATAGCATTCAGGGAAAAAAAGTTTGAAAGAGTTCTATTCATATGGGTATAAAATAATTTGCATCAATCTGTCTCTTAGGTACAAACTTTGAAAAAAACTAAAATATTACAGAAAGTTAAACGTTTACAGAAAAATAGTCTTATCAAAAGGTGAAAAATAAAGATAAATGTGGTCTGTGCTTTGCCGCGTCCACTGGCATGAAATATATGCACATGGAAGTGAAAAAATTGCATCAATTTCACCCGCCAATTTTAAAATATTAACTTTTCTCTATTAATTGTTCCCACCTACAAAGTAAAAATTATTATAACTCAGAAATAAATCTATTTCTCGTTGTGAAGGCTTCTCCATTACAGACGCAACTGTCGTCGCATTGCAAAATTTGAAATTCAAATCCGTGGTTCTTTTTATAAAGTCCACATGAATTATGATTGTGTTTTACTTATTTCAATGCTAAAAGGAAATAGGTGAGCCTTAAATTGAAAATTCATTACTTTAATCGTAATCATTGTTGGAAAACTCATATTTAAAAATCTTAAATTTCATCAATTTGAATGCTAAAAGGCCTATCTCGATTACAATATAAATAGGCTAGATTCCTATAAAAGGGTCATTTTTTGACACAAAATTTAAATTTGAGCTTTTTAGATTTTTTAAAATTTCAAGACCCCGCCTATGAGAATTCTAGGGCATCAAGGAACCTCTGTGTCAAGTTTGATGAAAATCTGACGCAAACTGTGGATTTGTATAGAGAACAAGTATATATACATACACTCATTTTTATAGATATAGATTTGTGAAAAGAGATGAAAAGACTACACCAAAAGCCCACCAAAAGCTCAAAGCAGCTAAATTAATAACCTAAATGTATACTACTAGAGTTACCCACCACGGCTTTGCCTGTTGTAAAATTTAAAGGATTTTCGCTGTTGTCGCTGTATCCATAATGCACGAATTAAAAAAACCAAGTGCAGTTCCCGCTTGGTGAAATTTACAATGCTTAACAGAGACTAATCTTTTTTAGTTATTTTCAATTTAAGCGAAATTCTAGTTTCAGATAATAGCCTTTTTATTTACTTAATTTATTTTTAATTTTAGTTAGGATTTATTTTTTACTTTTTGTGGAATATTATGAGAGATAACTATTTAGTCGAACATGCCAAATAGGCAAAAAATTTACCATCATTATTTTCATTTTGGCAGTGTTTAATATCTTACCAAAATATTTAAAAGCGCTCACACTTTTTTGCTTCTGGTTTCAAAAACTTTGTTATGCCTTCATTGCATTTAGATCGCAAAATAATAATGATAATAATAGCAATAGTAATAATAATAATCCAGCCTTTTGGAACGATAGTTCCATCAAAACTTCTGATGGGTTTAGAATGGTCAAGTTAATTTATTTGGCGATTTTTATACCCTGAAGTTGCTTTGATATAAATTTGGAAAAAGAATTCGTACCCTTGCGGTAAGAAAATAAGGGTGATTTATTGTGTGTCATTTTATAGCGTCTCACTCAGTGAACCGATTTTCATGGTTATTTTTTCAATGGATGGGGGATGGTCTAGCTCAGATCCCACACCTTTTATTGACCATTTTATCTCTAAAGAAAAAAATGTTTGCACAAAACACAACAAATCTCGGGAAGTTTCCCGATTAAACGGTTAAATATAAATCCCAATGTTGTAATAAAACGTAGTTCCTATGAAACAGCAATGTAAATAGTAATCATAATAAAAATTTTCAGCGAAAGCTTCTCTGAAGCAAGCATGAAATTCATTACTATCATTGCTCTATAGTATATTAATTTTTATCTAATGTCAATAATAAATAACGAGGCCCCAGCGGGCTAAGTAAATAAGGCTTTTGACCACTTGTAACTTGCGGGAATTATTGCTGTAAATGGCTGTTTATTCAAGCAGTTTGTACTTCTAAATGGCTGCTCGGGTTCAGCTAACTCCGGTTTAATGGGGTCCATATTAATGAGATTTTACTGAGTATCTCCATATATTATTTCTCTAAGCCGAATCCTATACCCGGTCGAAACTCGCTCATTCCTTTATCGAATTGCAAGAAAATTTATGATTTTGAAGCTTATCCCGCGGGCTATTGACGAAAATTAGACCCACCCTCTAAAAAGTGTCGGTTCGTTTTTTATTCGAACTTCAATTTTTGGGCACAAAATTGACTCTATCTAGCGAAATAATTGTCGTATCGTCTCCATTTTGATTTCATTCGAAAGATTAAAAAAAATGCGTTCTTTAGAACGTTTCTCCGCTAGCGCTGCGTAACGAGAATCTCGAAAATCCACGTTTAAGCGACTTATAAGCGATTGAAGTTTGAAAAAGTTAAATTTTTTGCTCAACTGTCAAAATCGTTACATTGTTGTTCAAATCAATTTTAAATGCGACATTTCAAGCCAAGGCTTAGCTCGGTAAACCTTAATTGTAACTTTTATTGTTTCAAAATACTATGGTAGTTTTGCGATAACGTTAGTATTTAGTTTAGTAGTAGCCTTGGGTATTTGATTTTAATATAGGGTATCACTTTTGTAGTAGTTGTAAAAGTGAACGTGTCTTTGATCTCTTTGAAAAGTTGTCAGAACGACGGCAGTAGATGGCGATGTTGTGCAAATGAAGCCAATAAAAATTGTCGTATTAAATTTTAAGTTTAGAGGTTTTTTTTTTTTTTTTTTTTTTTGCGGAATTCCGCACGGGTCACCTAGTATTTATTTAATAGTTCAAAAATTTTTGCAATATAGTATGGCTGGCACATTTTGAGTAAGGTTTTTTTTTTTCTTTTCTCTTGGTAAATAATTTGTGGGATTATTACAGCTATGTTTAGCTAAACTACATAAGAACGGTGTTGAACGCCACTTTTAGGGCCCTGCTCCACATCAGCGGAAAACGCGAGCGTAAAGCAGAAACGTAAAATGGATTAAATAGTGTTCCTATAGAAAATACCCGAATTTTCGATTTCTGCCTTCGGTTTCGGTCGCGTTTTCCGCTGATGTGGAGCAGGGTCCTAAGGGTCTATTAACTTCATTTATCAATGAATTCCTATATTTTCAATTGTCTGAGTTGATCCGTAAGAAAGTTGCCACTCATTCCGTAAAATTTATTGCAAAATTAAATAAAAGTTTCGTTCACAAAGTGAAATAAATCCGTTTCAAGAACGTACGAAATCTAAAGGACACCTCAGTTTGATACAGTAAACTTAAAAGCAAATAAATGAAATTACGAGAGAGATAAATTCAAAAGAATATTACTTGTTGCATTATTTCTAATGTCTTTTCTTCCAGAATTTTCTATCTGTATCAAGGTCGTTTTTGTTATCTTTATTTTTTTTCTTTTTCCCGCATTTGATAGCAAAAATGAAACTTTTGTTCCCAGCTTTTATTTCAGAAAAATATTTTTGATAGAACGTTTTTTTCCCGATTCCAATTTAGGGAATCTAAATTCATTCAGTTTTTAGAGTTTCAAACATGAAACCTTCTTCTATGGATAATAAAATAAAAACAAACGGATGACATTTTTTAATAAACTATTGAAACAAACAAGTACTAAGATTACATTATAAATTTTAAAAAAAACGACCCTGATTGCCAACCTCCATATGAAAATGAACTTTACTGGTTAGAAAATACTTTAATTTCAAATACATTTAATTGTTTTCGAGAGGACACGATACACCAACGCTCCCGAATACTAAATGCCAACCGAATTTGCATCAAAGAGGGGTCCAACTGTTCGGGACAAAACGCTAATTTGCGGCTGCAGCTATTGGCGGTGGATCTAAACAATATTCGAATTAATTTTTAATTGGTTAATTTTTAAATTTAAATTTAGAAATCAAGTCATTATTAATTTCTCTGACAGTTTCTTTGTTTCGAAGAGTTTCGAAAGTGGCAGTGTGTTCTGAACAAAGGGCAAATTTTGACTCTGTGTTAAAAACCAGAAAGTGATAGGCATTTAGTATTAAGGAGGCGTTGGGTAAACATAAAATTTGCTAGTCACAAAAGCAGAATAAAAAGCGAAAACTGAAAATTCTTTTTTACTAAAATAAATTACAAGAAATTTTATTGTTAACAAAATAGAAACTGGCAACAGATAAATATTGAAATGATTGAGTTTTCTTTCCTTGTAGGCCAACAACTACATCGGTTTCCAATCGCGCAAATTTAAGGAGGAAGCCTTATTAAGGAGGCTTCCTCCTTAATAAGGCTTCCTTATTAAGGAGGAAAATGTTGTAATCCAAGTTCTATATAACAGAGAAGCTCCAAACATGTTCTTTGACAGGCAAATTTTTTTTCTCTTTCTTTTAGTACTATTGTTTTAAATTTTTAAGTATGTTTTCACTTCAAAAATCGCTAAAAACCTTTTAAAGGTTTTTAATCAATTACTTCATTTAATAATGTCATCCGAAGACGCGACATAGCTAAGAACACTCTCGATCAATTCTCCTTTCTTTTTTTTTTTCAAAATCTGTCCATCTGTTTAGGCGCTAGAGTGGCACAGACTTATACACAGGTACACACTTTGACACATACACAGATACACAAACACGTCGTTATAATCCCCTTCGTTTTTGCATCGGGGGTTAAAAATTCAATCATTAGATAAATAAAACAATCTGATTAAGTGACCAGATACCAAGATTTGCTCCTTACCTTTGGCAAACTGTCTATAAAATCATGAACGTTGGCTATTTTTGCAGCTTCAATAACTTCTTCTGCAGTAGCATTAAGTTTGCCAAGCTTAATGTTTTCTTCTATCGTTGTCGAAAATAAAACAGGTTCTTGTCCCACCAAACCAATCTGATCTCTCAGCCAGCCTACGGTCAAATCTTTGACATTGATGCCATCAATTTCAACCTAAAATCAAAGAGTAAAAATGATTACACTGGTGTGTACCACTAATGAAATCATGGTATACACTCTTGTATCGAGTCCCGTACATTCCTGTACGCCACGCTTTTATCAAAGCAAAAGACTCCTTATTTAAATGCAATTTACAATCGAGACATATGATGTCGATTAATTGCGAGTAATAAAATTTTTAAGCTCTATTACAAAATTTCTGTTAAGAAGTATTCGTGATATTTGAATAAACTTCAGCTTCAAATTTTTATACACCTTATACAATTTATTAACGTATATTATGATATCTAAAATTGCTGCAAAATTTCTACAACATTTATATCCTTCCAATCTTTTATAGACTGCCAATCTTTTCAACTGAAGAATATATTACGAAAATAATTAAATTCAAAATAGTATTCAAAACTATTTTAGCCTTATTTAAAAAGACTAATATAAATTCTCACGAATAGTAAAGTTACCAACCTGAAAAAAATCAGGTTATCTTTTATTGTCGTTTTATGCAATAAATTCTATCTGTGGACTTACCGATCACCAGACCTCATTCCATACGACTTTTAGCTTTCGGGGCATTTAGAACAGCTCACAAATTTTGATAATCCTACAATTTCGCACAGTCTTAAAGACAACAATTCACTACATATTCGTAGCATTTCCCAGAACACACTGCAGTCAACTGTAAAACACGATCTTATGATTCCAGAAGGTAGCTGAAAATTATGGCTGTCATATCAAACATGTTTCGTTGCAATATATTTTTAACCATTTTAAATCCTTGGTAAATACGTAATTCATTAAAATCACGGCCTTCATAATTTTCCCACTCAAACAAATACCCATCTTTTCATTACGTTCTACACAAAATTTCGCTAATTTCTGAGCAATAGTTTCATCGATAGACAACTTTAAGGAACGGTTGCACAATTATCACCACCCTGTATGTCGTCCTTTGGTTTGAAATCATAATAAAAGAGCTTACTTTTCCAGATTCCGCATCGTAGAATCTCAAGATCAACTGGATAACAGTACTCTTCCCGCATCCACTGGGTCCTACCAAAGCAACTGTTTCTCCTGGTTGAACATCTAATGATAAACCAGTCAATATCTGCAACATAATATCTCTTATTTCTCTGTGAAAACTAAGTAACATTAGTTAATAAACTGAGAAAAAGAAATACTAAAATACAATGGAAATGTAAAGGTTTCTTGCAAAGATAAAAAAAAAACTTAGTGTTTGGTAATTTTAATGCATTTTGATCACATTGCAATATATTCTGATAGCATTTATTGACACAATGAAATTTTCGACGACACAAAATAAAATAACACTTCATAATTTAGTAGCTCAAAGTTTTCTTCGTAAAAGGCTTCTTTTTTTTTTTTTTTTTTTTTTTTTTTTTTTATTTGGAGAATTAAATCATATTGGGTCAAATATGTTTTTTGACCCAATTTTTGAACAGTTCCTTAAAAATTATTCTACAACGTGTTTTTGAAATAGTATCCTTCTCTTTTCGTTCAAGAGCAGATCATATACAAGAGTAAAGAACTGTTTTTTTTTAATTAAAATTTTGCAATAAAAAAAAGTATTAAATAGCTTGTAAATGATGGAATTTCTCAAATTATCAGGCACTCGTGTAAACGTGTGTGTCAGGGTTAACTCAGGTTGTAAAAAAATGACATTCCAACAGAAATCTTCAATTTTAAACACATTTGAAAGCATATACTTTTTCTTAAAGAAAAAACTGTTTTGTGGAATGCTGTTAAAACTGCAGCCTATTAGCCGTTTTTAATAAAAGTGTATATATGGGAGCATTCTATATTTATTTGAGAACTTATTTTTGTTTATCATCATTTCATTATATTAGATCATCGGAAAAAACTTTATTCATGAAAAAAAAACTTTTTTTTTTTGCCACTTACTTTTAAAAATGTCTCACAAAAAAAAGACAATTTTTCTCTTGAAATAGCATATGCTCTGATAAGAGCAAATAGATTAAACTCAAAAGTCTAAGTTGAAAAGCTCTAATGCTTTGTCAAATAAATCGAATGCACTGCAAAAAATAAACTTCTGTTTTTACAGTATAATACTGGGAGCCGAGGTGCCAATTTAAAACTAAAATGCACAGTAATAAACTGTAAAACTAGCAATTTTAGTTTCTGACTGTAAAGTTAGAAATTTTTTCAGTTTATTGCCGTAAAATTGAGCTGTAATATACTGTAAAAACAACACTGTAAAACTGGCAGCAGAGGTTCCAGTTTAACCCATTAATGCCTGACATTTTTTTTTTCAAAGATATTTTGTTTTCTGGTTACAAACAGTGTTTAATGGACAGGAAAAATACTAAAAAAAATATTATGTAAAAAATAATTGTTTTATTAAGGAAAGAAGAATCGTCCCTTAAAAGTTACGATAGACCTCAGAGGGTACATAACTATTTTTACTAACATTTTTTTCTGCCTACGATTTAATATTTAAAAAGACATTTAAAAGAAGAAATAAAATCAGCAATTAACATAAACTGGGAGGCTGGGAATAACTTTGAAAACTTAGCTTTTTTTCTTGAGATTGTGAACGACGTCATTTTTGATAAAGGTCATATTAAAACTGCTACAGAACACACTTTACAATGGTTATGTGCAGCAATCTGTTAATAACGAATTGAAACAATACCAAGGTACTAATTGAACACTATTATTTGGTTGAAATGTTCATTTTGGGGAAATTCAGACCCTCTTTTGTACCGTCCCTAAAAAGGGACGCTAGGCATTAATGGGTTAAAACTGTAAAATGCACGGTAATAAACTGTAAAATTAGTAATTTTACAGTTTAGTACTGTAAAATTATTACTGTAAAATGACAAATTTTTAGTTTATTACTATAAAATTACCTGCATTATACTGTAAAAACAACATTTATTTTTTACAGTGTGCCAATAAGTGCTTACAACTTAACATGAACTTCATTTTAACGTATAGCTTTTAAAAAATAAACATCCACACTTACTGGAACAGTGGGTCTTGATGGGTATTTGAAAGCAACATTCTTCAGTCTGATGAAACCATTCAATGACGAAGGCTTCATGCCGGCATCTGAGCTGCTGTCGATGGACGGTTCCTATAAACAAAGGTAAGTTTC